>CAUYSK010058514.1:0-13344 GCA_963575035.1 Avahi laniger
GAGTGCCGTGGCGTCAGCCTAGCTCACAGCAACCTCAAACTCCTGGGCTCAGGCAATCCTACTGTCTCAGCCTCCCAAGTAGCTGGGACTACAGGCATGAGCCACCATGCCCGGCTAATTTTTTTCTAGATATATTTTTAGTTGTCCAATTAATTTCTTTCTTTTTTTTTTTTGGTAGAGATGGGGTCTCGCTCTTGCTCAGGCTGGTCTTGAACTCCTGAGCTCAGAACGATCCGCCCACCTCGGCCTCCCAGAGTGCTAGGATTACAGGCGTGAGCCACCGCGCCCGGCCTGGTTGTTTTTTTCTTGATGATTTGTTTGAGTTCTTTGTAGGTTCTGGATATTAGTCCTTTATCAGATATATAGTTTGCAAATATTTTCTCCTATTTTGTAGGTTGTCTCTTTGCTCTGTTGATTATTTCCTTAGCAGTGCAGAAGCTTTTAAATGTAAGCAAGTCCCATTTATTTATTTTTGTTGTTGCTGTGATTGCCTTTGGGTCTTAGTCATAAATGTTTTTGCCTAGGCAGATATCTAGAGGAGTTTTTCCTACATTTTGTTCTAGAATTCTTATGTTTTCATGCCTTAGCTTTAAGTATTTTATCCATCTTGAATTAATTTTTGTAAGTGGTGACAGACATCGATCCTGTTTCAGTCTTCTGCATGTGGCTATCCAGTTTTCCCAGCAGCATGTATTGAATAGGGCTTCTTTTCCTCGGTGTATATTGTTGTCTGCTTGTCAAAGATCAGTTGGCTGTATGTGGATGGTTTTATATCTGGGTTCTCTGTTCTGTTCCATTGGTCTCTGTTTCCATTTTTGTGCCAATGCCATGCTGCTTTGGTTACTATTGCCTTGTAGCATAGTTTGAAGTCTGGGAATGTGATGCCTACTGATTTGCTCTTTTTGCTTAAGCTTACTTTGGCTATTCAGGCTCTTTTCTGGTTCCAGAATAAGTGTAGAATTATTTTTTCTAGATCTGTGAAATATGACATTGGTATTTTGGTGGGGATTGTGTTGAATCTGTAAATCACTTTGGGTAGTATGGACATTTTAACAATGTTGATTCTACCAATCCAGGAGCGTGATATGTTTTTCTATTTGTTTGTGTTGTCTGCGATTTCTTTCCTCAGTGTTTTGTAGTTCTCTTTGTAGAGATCTTTTACTTCCTTGGTTAAGCATATTCCTAGGTATTTTATTTTCTTTGTAGCTATCGTGAATCGTATTGAGTCTGATTTGACTCTCAGCTTGACTGTTATTGGTGTATAGAAATGCTACTGATTTGTGTACATTGATTTTGTAGCCTGAGACCTTGCTGAATTTATTTATCAATTCCAGGAGTCTCTTGATGGAGTCTTTGGGGTTTCCTAGATATAAGATCATATTGTTTGACCTCCTCTTTCTTGATTTGGATACTCTTTATTTCTTTCTCTTGCCTGATTGCTCAGCGAGGAAGTCCTGGTTCCTTTTGGTGGATATAGTGGTGAAGATCTCAGTCTTCGTGGCAGGAGGCAGGGGCACAGGGGAGTTGGTGGTGGGCAGAGGTGCTGCTGGGCCACTTTCAGTTGTGACAAAACATTTGATAGCAGTCTGCCCTGGGGTGGAGGAGGGGGCTCACTCAGGATGGGCGAAGTAGAAGAGGGTAGGGGAGAGGGGAAGAAGAGAACTCAGTCTAGAGCATTCAGGACTTGCATGTGTACTCAAGACCTTCAGCCCAGATTTTCCTGGCCCATGTTATGGTTAGGAAAATATCACTGGGCTCACATACAACTGCCCTTCCAGATAATGATATTCAGTGAAGGCATGAGTTTAGAAAAAAATAAAAGGTGGGAAAGTGAAGAAGCAGAGGGTAGAACTGTCTTTGAGCAGTTTAGCAGCAAGAGGAAGATCTGAAATTCTGGAAGGTAGCTGGAGAATGTGTGTGGCCCATGGAGACAGAGAGGGGGAAGATGGCGCAGTGGGTGATGGCAGGGGGAACAAGGTGATCGGGGGTCCCTGAGAAGGCAGGAGAGCTGGGTGTGGTGTCAGCGTTCCTCTGGAGAGAGCTGCTCAGAAGTGGGCAAGGGGCAAGGGGAGGCCTTTGCCTGGGAGCTCAGGAGCGAAGGGGGCCTCCTCTCACTCTCCCAGCTTCCCTGCCCTTGGACTCTTCCCTGGGCTGAGCCCTGGCTGAGCTACCCAGCGCAGGGAGGGCCACTGAGTGATAACCTATCCATTCTTGCTGGTTCTGAGTTCCTCTTCCTGTCCCTTTCTCCCTCTAGTGCAAATACCTTCAGGGATACAACCCTTTTGACCAGGGCTGTGCCAGCAACTGGTATTTAACAATTTGTGCACCACTGGGACCCAAGTGAGTTGGCAAACCCAAGGCCCAAGAGGCAAACCCTGGGGCTGGTGGCGTGGGGTGAAGCTAGGTTTTTCCTCTGGCCCCTTACCGCAGCCCCCAGGTCCTTACACTCACTGTTCCTGTTCCTTTGGGGTTTTCTCCAGGGCACTGTGGGAGCCTCTTGGAGCTTCTCCCCTTCCCTGTCTTTGTGGGTTCTTGCCCCAAAAAATGGGGCAGAGGATGCTACAGCCCGGTGACACTGGCCTCAGCTCCCTGCAGGGCCTGGTGTTGGGCTGTTTGCTCCCCAAGCTGAGGGGGCAGGGGAACCAGGCCAAGGAGGGCAGTGACCCCTTGCATCTGGCCTGTCGCCCCCCAGGTACATGACTGAAGCTGTCCAGCTGCAGAGAGTTGTGGGGTCCGACTGGGTGCCCGTGCCGAGCCTGCACTCCCCAATGTGCCCCTTTGCTCTCGAGCCTCCAGCACCTCCTGGCACCCAGCCCCGACCTTTGGGTCTCTACAAGCCAGGGGAGGGCCCCCCAGGGAGTGGCGAGGCTGCAGCCCTCCAGGAGGTAAGAACTGTGTGTGTGTGTGTGTGTGTGTGTGTGTGTATGTGTGTGTTGGGAGAGGGGTGCCTGCGGGTTGTACGGTTGGGGGGAAAGCGCTGAGGTTGGGCTGGCCCTGACGCTGGAGCACCCAGAGCTTGGGGAGAGGGGTTGAAAGGAGGGTCTCAGGCCTTCAGAATACACCCAGGAGTCCCTGGAGACACAAAGAGAAAAGACTACACCACTAACTTGCTGGTTGGCCTTAGGTCAGTCACTTACCTTTTCTGGGCCTCAGTTTCCTCAGCTATTAGTGAGGACTGAGACTTGTCCATTGGTTTATAATTTGGCAGGGTAGGGGTGAAGATTCCTTTAGTTAAAGGAAATTTTGACTTGAAGCCTGTATGAAACATGCAGGTAGAACATTAGCAGTGAAGTGAGTTGAGTAGCCCACAGTGCCCCCCGGGGCTTTTGCAGCCACACTCTGTGGTGCCAGCCCAGTCCCTTTGCTCTGCCTCCAGTGGGCGGGGGGCTTGGCTGTGAGCTGTGGGGCAGGGGCTTCGGGAGAGCCCTCAGACCCCCACTTTGTGTTTAGCTGCCCCTGCCGCAGGAGGCCCCCAGGCGAGGCGAGGCCTTCTTCTCACCCCTTCGCACGCAGCGATGCCAGGAGCACCCGCACCTGAAGCCGACCTCCTGAGCCCGCCATAGAGGCCTCTCTGTGCCCTGCCCTTGCCACTCCCCTGGCAGGAGTGCCGAGACCCCCGTGCCCATTAAACACCCTTGCCTGCCTCCTACAGCTGCCTGCTGCATGTGTCTGAGCTGGGGACATGGGGGAGGCCCTGAGCTCAGGGCCAGAGACCTCCCAGGAGGGAGGAGACAGAGTTGGAACCCTGCCTGGCTCTGTGACCTTGGGCGAGACCTCTAACATTTCTCTCATTCTTAAAATGGGGCAACAGAAATAACTGCAGTGGCAGACCTGGCCCAGCTCTGGGAGGGCTGGAGATGACGGAAGAGAAAACCCAGGCATGTCTGGCTGCAGGGGGCGCCCGCGGCCAGGGGATTCACCAGGCTGGGCCTGGTCCCGCCCCGTCGCACCAGAGCCTGGTGGGCGGGTTGGGTTGGTCCCATCCTGGGGTGAGGGTGGGGCATGTCAAACTGTGGCTCTACTGGTGGCCAGAGTGTGACTGGGACTGGGAAGAATGTCACTTTCCTAGAAGGTTGTCAGAGATTGAAATGAGGTGTTTTACACAAAACACCTGGTACACAGTAGGCACACAGTGAATGCAGCAGTATGGTCCTGCACAGCTGACAGACCACCCAGTGTTTCTCCAAGGACCAGCTGCTTAGAGCCCCCAGGACACCAGCTCAGGCTCTCAAAGTGGGGGGAGGGAATTTTCTTCAAGTGCCCATGTGATTCTGCCCCCCGGAGCGTCAGGATGGGCACTTTATGTCACCCTTGTATCCAGGTGAAATCAGGGGGTTTGGTGGCGGCGGAGAGGGAAGGACGTCACCCCCAGGGGCCCGTGGAGGTGCGCGTCTGTGTGTGCACACGCGCATGCTTGTGTGGTGGGAGTAGGAGCTCGTCGTGTGGGGGGATGTTGGCCCAGAACCTGCCCTCCCTACCCCGCCTCTGGCCACGGAGGTGAGTGACCCGCACTGCAGGACTTCTCTCGGGAACTCGGGACTGCAGAGCCCCGCCAGGAGGCTGCTCTTCCCTCCTTCCCGTCCCTAACCAGCCCTGCATGCCCCAGGCCCTGCCCTGTCCAGGCCCCTCCCCTGCCCAGGACCTTGGCCAGCCCTCCGACAGCGACACCCCAGGGACCCAGCTCTTTCTCACTCCCCTTCACCCTGTCCCAGTGTCTCCCAAGTCCAGGGCTTCTTTGGGTTTCAAGCCTTTTCTCAACTCTTATCCCTGCTCAGCTCAGAAACCCTTGGGCTTCTTTTTGTATTCATACTTACCGGGGTACAAAAAGGCTGCCCAGCTTTGGCCTTGCTGTAAATGGCTGCGGGGGCCACATTTAAATTTCTTAGGACCCACATTTCAGTGTAAAGGAAGCAGCTTCCCTTGGTCTGGGAAGCCCCACAGTTCACGGTCACGTGGCAGGGAAGGAGGGAAGCAGACTTGAGCCCCCGGCCCAGGTGCGCACAGGAACTAGCGCCCATGTGCCTGTGCAGGAGGGCTCGGCGCGGCCGCTCAGCTGCAGAGAGGCGGCAGGAGTGGTGTGGCCCTGGGGCCCTCAAGCCCACTCCCAGATGAGAGCCTTGGGGCGGCCTGGGTCTGGGTCACAGAGGAGGGGTCCCGGACCCTGGGCCAAGGCCTGGATGTGAATCATGGAACTGGCGGGGTGGGGGAGTGGCACCTGCCCAGAGTCCCTGCCCTGTCCCTCTGCACCCTGCCTCCTTAGGACTGCACTTGTGGGGCTCAGCCTCAGGTACACGCCTTCCAAGTCCTAAGCCAGGTGTGGGTCAGCTCCCCTCACACCCTGGGCCTCATTTCCCCATGGGGCAAGGACATAATTTTCCTCATAATCTCAAAGGAGGCCATGACCCTTCCAAGAGTGATGACCTCTGGGATGTAGACTCAGGGTCTCTCTGCTCTCCGCACAACCTGGGATTTCTAAGATTTCTTTAGGGAAGTCCCTTAGATCAGGCTCCTCAGCTCCTGGAGGGTTGAGACTTAGCCCACCCTTTCCTGTGGCTCCCAAACACCCCACACTCTCTCGCCTAGGCCTTCAGCCCCCCCATGGATTCTCTCCTGCCAGGCTGGGAGGACTCCGTTGAGTTGTACCCCTCCTTCTCGGCCCCCTCCTCGTTTCTGCTGAACCTGTCCCTGTTTCTCAGACGCACCCCGCCCAGTCCTTGGCCCAAGGATAAGGGCAGGGGTGTTATCAGAGCCCGGTTGTGGGGCCTGCTGTCCACACACCCAGGAAGCCCTGCCATCCCTGCCTTCCCCTGGGCCAGAGCCTACAGGGCTGCCAGCCCGTATGAGAGGTCCCCAGCCAGCTCCCAGAACCTGACGGGAAGGGGTGGACCCTGGAATGGGAGCGCAGAAGCAGCCCCATATCTCCAGACCTTTCCTCCATGGGCCTTCTGGAAGGTCAGGGCGTGTGCGGTGGGACTCCCAGCCTGGTCTCTCAGCTCCGCCACCAACTAGTGTGCTATGGAGGAGGCCACCTCCCTCTGCTCAGCCTTGGGTTCCTTATCCGCAGAAGGACAGGGGATCGTAGCCACCTCACAGAGGTCACAGGATCCTAACCCTTCAGAGCGGGAAGGGACTCAGGGGCCACTTCGTCCAGCTGCCCTCTCACCCCTGGTTTCACAGATGGGGCCTCTGGGGCCCAGAGAAAGAAGCAATTGCTTAAGATGACACAGGGGCAGTAAGTCTGGTGGTTCTCTGGTTCCCAGGCTGCGGTCCCCATTCCTGCTCCCTGGCCGTTCCAGATGAGGAAGGCTGGCAGTGACCACAGGGCCCTGCTTTTGGGCTCCCTGCCTCACAGCTGGGCTGGGCATTTCAGCACAGGGCCTGGGCAGCTGATAAGAAAGTCAGGCTTAACTCTGTCTCCAGCCCTGTGCTGCCAGCGATAATGACACCCTGCTGCTCAGCCCTGCCCTGCTCTGCCCTGACTGCCCCACCCAAGGGAGCCCTGCAGGTGGCTGAGGGGAAGGGCAGGGGACAGATGGGGGCAGGGGAGGTTACCGCATGGGACCCAGGGCCCAGGATCCTAATACCTCACTGTGCACAGGAGCCTTGCTGGCCAACCCTCATGGGGACCTGGGCACAGTGCCTGGCACCCAGGGGATGCTCCATCTGAGCCCAGATCCCTTCTTTTTAGTTCTTTCTTAGCATGCAGCGTGTGGCCGGAGGGAAGCAGGGACTGAAGGTTCGCCAGAGCTCCTGCCCTGGGTAACAGAACCTTTCCTGAGCACTGTCCGGGCCAGGGCCCATGCTAAGCAGTTCGTATGATCTTTAATCCTCACAACAACTCTGTGAAGTTATTATTCTAGTTTTAGAAATGAGGAAAACAGCCCTGAGCAAACAAGTTACTTCCCCAAGGTCACGCTGCTCTAAGGGGCAGAACCAAAATCCCTTGGCCCTTTACTGTTAATTACACTGTGCTTCTATGGGAAGTTAGCACATTTTTCTCCAGTACAGAGTCATGGTTG
The DNA here is from genome assembly GCA_963575035.1 of Avahi laniger. Classification (NCBI taxonomy): domain Eukaryota; kingdom Metazoa; phylum Chordata; class Mammalia; order Primates; family Indriidae; genus Avahi; species Avahi laniger. The sequence continues at coordinate 7,020 of CAUYSK010058514.1, forward strand.
AGATGTGGGCTCTGAAGCCAGACTGCCTGGTTTCTCCCTCCGTGAGTGAGGTTAATAATTGTGGCTCATCGAGCGGTTATAGGAGTGGTCATGCAGTGCACGGAAAGAGCTTGGCGCAAGCGCTGGCAGGGGCAGGTGCTTAACCGAGGGTGGTGATTATCACAGCAGCGTCATGGAAGGGGTGCATGAGTGAGGACTCTGAGATCTGCTGGGGCCTTGGGGTGCCGGTTACCATGACAACAGCAGCCAGTTTGCTTCGGGTTCCCTGATGGTCAGACAACAAAGGTGAAGGGTGCTACTTCAGAGGGGAGGTTTGTGTTATTTTACAGAAAATCCACCAACCCTGGTGTCTCTGGGCCAAAGGGGATCAGGGCCATGGGCTGAGATTCTCCAAGGCAGCAGTAAGATGCCCTCCTGTTGGGAAAGCAGCTGCACTTCTGCTCTGTGGCCAGGCAGAGGGCCCCGAGCTGAAGGAAGTCAAAGCCGAGGTGATTCTGAGCTCCTTGTCCGGGCAGCTGCTCAGAGCCTCTGCCTCCGGGCTCTGCGGTCTGTCCTCTCCCAGCAGCCTCTGTGCGTGTGCGGGCGGCACCTCTGCCTCGCCTCTTCTCACCCTTCCACTCTCGCCTTGTTCCACTTCCCCCTTGTTCTTCCTTCCCTCCTCCTCCTCTTTTCACTTTCTTTTATCAAACTCTTTCACACTCTGTCCTGCTCTCACTCTGTTGCTCTCTGCCCCCGCCCCCTTTTCCTGGACTGCAGCTTCCAGGAACAAGTAAACTGTCTGAAAACTTGCAAGCACTAACTTCTAACTGTGTAGTTCTTGGAAGCCCCTGGGTCTGCGTGCGGAACACGTGGAACTCTCTGCCAGGCTGGGGGCGGGACCTGCACAGGGCACCTTTGTTTGCCTCTCCCTGGGGCTTCTGCCTCCCAGGCAGGCACCCACTTTCCCAGCCGCTTTCTGCCTGGGGCAGTTATGCTGCTGAAATCCAAGATTCCCAAACTGCAAGAGGCCCTGCTGAATATCTAGCCACCTCCAGCATTTTATCAGTGAGAAAAGAAGCAAGGCAGTGGGGGCTTCGCCGAAGATCACACAGCCAAGCAGAGGCCAGGCCAAGACCATTCGGGATCTGCCTTCTCAGGCCTGTGCCCTCTCCACCCCCTCCAGAGAGAAGGCAGCTGGTTCAAGGGGCCGGCCTGTAAACAGGAAGCACTTTTTTTTTTTTTTGAGACAGAGTCTCGCTCTGTCACCTGGGCTAGAGTGCCCTGGCATCAGCCTAGCTCACACCAACCTCACACTCCTGGGCTCAAGCGATCCTCCTGCCTCAGCCTCCCGAGTAGCTGGCACTACAGGCGTGCGCCACCATGCCCGGCTAATTTTTTCTATTTTTAGTAGAGACGGGGTCTCGCTCTTGCTCAGGCTGGTGTCAAACTCCTGAGCTCAAGCAATCCTCCTGCCTCAGCCTCCCAGAGTGCTAGGATTACAGGCGTGAGCCACCGTGCCCAGCCAAGAAACACTCTTTTCTGTCCTGAAGGCCTAGTGACCTGGCTCCAGTGGGCAGAACCCTAACACAGATGACAGAAGTGACACAGTTGAATGCGAACTGTGCACCAGGCACGGGGTTGAGTGCTTTGCTGACATTCACTCATTTACTCCTCAGACACCCTTGTGAGGAAGGTACCGCTGTTACTTCTGGGGGTGTGACCCTGGACAGCCCTTGGGCCTGCAGGGACAGGGTTTGCTGGAGGATCCTCAGGGGTGGGCTTCCTTGACTCGGTGACTAGGGAAGAGGGTCCCCAATCTGGGCACAAGTCTTGAGGTGAACAGGGCCCCAGGTAGGGCTTATTCCATGGCCCATTAGGAACCTGAGTCACCCTGAACTTCAGCTGTCCCCTAGTAGCATGAGGTCACCAAGCAAGGATACCGACCCCCAGCAGGGGCCGTTGCCGTCTGGGCTGGGAAGTCCTCAGCCCAGCAGTTCCTAGATACCTGCTCTTCAGCCACTGACAAAAATGGAAAGACCCTCTCCGGCCCACCCTTTCCTGGCAGGGCAGTAAGACGCTGTGGCCGGAGCATGGCTGGGCATCAGGAGAGCCAGGTGGAGAGTGGGCTCTGCCGCTTCCTGGCCATGTGGCCCTGGACGAGGCCTCGTCTCTCCGAGCCGCTGTTACCTCATCTGCAAAGCTGAAACTGAAACCTGCGCGTGCTCTGCCTCACGGTGCGCTCGTAGATCACAGGGCGCGTGATGGGCAGATGCTTTGTGGACTTACACTCCTTCTCTCGGGCCAGGACTGCGTGAGTGTGGGGTGGTTACAGAGGGACTTAAGGGGGGTCCGACTCAGGCTTGGGAAGCCTGGCAGGAGGAGCTCCCTTTCTCTTTTGTCTCCATTTCCCCTCCTTGGGCTCTAACCCCTTTGCGGTCTCTGGATTTAGATCATTTGGAAATGGCCAAGGCTGAGGATGGGACACCTCAGTTTGAGTTCCGGGCAGAGTAAGCCTGAGTTGCCCTCCATGGGTGACCTTCTCAGCTCCCTCTTTTCCCTGCTGAGTATCTATCCCCAGGGGAAAGAGCTGGCTGGACTTGGGTTTGGGGCAGAGGTGGGGCCCCTCTGCTCCCAGCTGGCAGCACAGTCTAGTAGCTGTCCTCAGCCCCTGACCTCAGAGTGCCCGCCTGGGGCTGGAAGCCTATGGAAGGCTTCACGGCCTGGCTGTGCCCGGCTCACTCTGAACTCCCCGCGGCAGGGACCTGGGCTGCTGGCCCAGCTTGGCCAGGAGGCTCTGGCTGCCTTGGGCACAATCCAGCCCAAAGAGTAAAGGAGGTTTGTTCCTGAAGCAGAGACCAGAAGTAGGCACACAGAGGGCTCTTTGCTTTGGAGGTGAAGCCTTTAAAGATTTATTTTGTTTAAATATCCTGCTGCAGAAAAGAGAAGCCAAAAATCAAACATTCCTGAAACATGGAGCAATTTGTTTGGTTTCTGTCCCACCCCGTTTCTGCTCAGTGGGGTCTTGGGCTCCTGTCCGTGGGGTTTGGTGGAGGGTCCACACCCTTCCAGGCTCACCCACCCAGCCTCACCGGAGGGCCAGCCTGAGGCCCTGTGGTGACACCTGAGCCCTGAGCTTGTTTCAGGGAGGGTCATCCACCTCAGAAATGCAGGTCACTTTTCCTTGACCTCAGCTGCATTGGCACTGCTGACCACGGCCTCTTTCTTGAAACTCTGTTTACCCTTGACCTCAGGGATCAGACACACTTCTGACTCTCCTCCTGACTCTTGGATGCTCTGTCCAGGACTCTTCCTCTCACCTTCTAGCACGAAAACCTCCAGGTCCCATCCTTGGGGGCATGTCCTGCTCTCGGAGAACCGGCTCACTCCCTTGCCTTCAGCAGTGCTGGGCCCCAGGGAGCCTCGTCTCAAGCACTCAGGCCCTCCCAGTGGCCCAGGCTTTGTGCCTTAGTTTCCTGCAATTGAATTATTCCCTTGGAGCTTCCACCAGATGCTCAAGCTCTTTCCATGTTCAGGGGCAGCTGAACAGGGTGGCAGGGCCTGGATCCAGGTGTCCTAGGGCTATCCCAAGTTAGAAAATCCAAAGCATGTCCCAGAGCTACCAAGAAGGAAGCAGGAACTAGAGGAATCCTCAAGCAGCCCTCCTTACCCCTAGATCCCCTGCTAGGGGATGTGGGACAACAGGGTAAGTGGGGAAGGAGGGCCCTGGGAGAAGGGTCATGGAGGGTGGGGAAACCATTCAAGAGCTTATTGCTGGCCGGGCGCGGTGGCTCACGCCTGTAATCCTAGCTCTCTGGGAGGCCGAGGCGGGAGGATTGCTTGATCCCAGGAGTTTGAGGTTGCTGTGAGCTAGGATGATGCCATGGCACTCTAGCCCAGGCAACAGAGTGAGACTCTGTCTCAAAAAAAAAAAAAAAAAAGAGCTTATTGCTGTCATCCAGGGAGGGGCTGATACAAGACTAAGGCCTGAACTGGATGGTGGGAATAAGAATTCATTCATTCATTCACTCATTCAACAAACACTGAGTAACCACAGTGTATCCAGGAGATGAAATGAATGTTTAAAAAAGCATGTATTCATATATAGTATAATTATTAATTTAAAATCACATATATGTATTTTTAAAAGATTGGAAGCAAATTCATCACACGCTCATGGTGACTGAGCAAGTGTTTTCTGATTAGGGGGATTCTGGCTGTTGGCCTGGATGTCAGGACACCCGATTTCTAGGCCTCGTGCTTCCCCCACCTTGCTGTGTGACTATGAAAAGCCTTCCCCTCTCTGGGCCTGTTTCCTCTTTTGTGAAATGAAAGTGTGGAACCAGAGATCTGTGGCTCTTTCCAGCTCTGATGTTACACGAGAATGTGCAGGATGCGGGGTTCATGGACAGTTTCATTGGCACGTCTGGCGCTGCCCGCCCCTGCTGCGGGCCTTGCCAGTCAAGCCGTTAGTGCAACCGCAGCCCCCAGCTGGCGGGCTCCCCGGAGGGGAGGAAGCGCCGCCCGCAGCCTGACCAGCTGTCAGGCTCTGATCTCGAATTAGAATCATGCCTCTCATCTCTGCACTGTTTTGAATCATGAAAAGCCTCCTCCACCCTTCAGCTGCAGCCTGTGACCAGGAACAGAGGCGGCTCAGGGCAGAACCCACACAACCTCCACGGCCCGAGGCCTCTGTCAGAGGGAGGAGGGGACCAATCAGGCAGGAAGGAGCAGGTGTTGATTACGTGCCAGACACTGTGCCATCGAGTCCTTTGCCAGGTGTCAGCCTGTTCATTCTCAGCATCCCTGGGTGGGGAGTGTGATGGCCGGCTGGGTGGCAGAGAGGAGGAGGTGAGGCTCAGAGAGGTAAAGGACCGCGCCAGCAGCACTTTGCAAAGTAGCAGCTGCAGGGTGGGAAGCAGCCCCCCTGCGTCCGAGTTGAAAGCGGCCAGAGCCTCCTTCTCTCTCCAGCACTGAGAGGGATTTCCCGGTGCCAGTCACAGCCACGCGGTGGCCGGGATTTAAACCATGTCTGATTGTCCCCACTGGAAACATTTCTCCTCCTCAGAAATCCCATTGGCAGAATCGCTTCTCCTTCCTCGTTCTCAGGCCTCTGAGAGCCCCTGACTCCTCTGCGGGCGGCAGATCTAGCACTTTCCGTGATCTGTGGAGGATGGAACTCCTGTTCTTATGGGAAGCAGCCTCCTTAGTGGGATAAAATACAGGGTCCCCGTCACGCTGAGCGGGCTCCCGGCGACCCGCTTTTTCCTTTCGCAGCTTCCGTTTGGTCAACTAATTCCGTCCTTTTCCCCAGCCTGCTCCACACTGCACGCTGCCTCCTCCCGTTTTTCTGCTTTAAATCCCAGCACAGGCGAGCAGGGGAAGTTCTGTCCGTTCTTCAACCTGGCCTCAGATTTTCAGGCAGGAATTCAGGATAAATAAAAAGGATTAATAATGTCTTAGCAAATGCTATTCCCTGTTCTATGAATATTTTGCCTACAGGTATTATAAGACTATTTTCCTAATGTTCATTACCGATGTTCGAGAATTCTGGAGTATTATGGGTTAACTGGCCCTCCTTGGACAGCCCCATACCCAAATACAGTAACACTGTTGCGGTGGGAAAATGTGTTCTGACCACATGTTGGAATATAATCTAGTTGGAAGTTAGGGTTGCCTTAGTTCTTAAATTCCAATCAGCTACATCTCGGCTGGGATTCTCAACCCTGTGCGCTTGGCCGCTCGCCCACACCTCGCAGGACTGTCCAGGGTCAGGTGAGGTGAGGTGTGGGGACGCGGCAGCACGCACCGTGCTGGCGCTCAGTAGGTGTCCCCCGCTGCCTCCCACCCTAGTGCCATTCTGGGCATTACTCTGACCCTCTCCCAACCCCGGTCTCCTCCTCTGTGAACTGGGGTGACAGTCCTGGAGCTGCCCTGCCTGCTCCTGCAGGGCTGGGAGGTGTGGAGCAGAGAGTGGGAAGGGGCAGGCACAATTAAGCGATTATTATACGCAGGCGCCATTGCACCCTTAATGAATCTGTTTTTGAGGAGGCAATCTCCAGTCCCTAGACCCTTAACCTTCGAGGAGACAGATGGTTCCGAGCTCGCAGAGCCAGGCCCTGCCTGCCCACACAGCTCTAGAGGCCGAGCCGTGGTGAGGAGCGCGGGGGGGGGGGGGGGGGGGCGCGGGGGGGGGGCCGGGGGGGGGCGGGGGGGGCGGGGCGAGGGGGGCGTGGGGGGGGGAAGCGCGGGGGTGGGGGGGGGGTGGCAGCGCGCGGCGGGGCCGGCCGTAGCGCCGGCCGGTGGCGGGGGGGGCAGGCGGGGCGGGGGAGGGGGCGGGGGGGGGGGG
>CAUYSK010058515.1:0-45307 GCA_963575035.1 Avahi laniger
CTCCACCTCTTCAAGGCTGACCCAGTGGCAAATGAGCATCTCCGTCCCCACCCCACCCCACCCCAGCCCAGTTCCACAAAAGGACACGTATTCCCCTCCCACACACAGTGTTTTTCTTCGCAAAACATGATCTGGTCAGTGTGGGCACCACATGGTGTGCACTTCAGGCCTGGGCGCCACGCTGGCCACCGTTGCCCTCCTCACATCACTCTTGAAGAGGGTGTGGTGGGAGGGGCAGGCAGGGCACCACTGACTCTGGCTCCGGTCTTCTTGCAACACTCAGTTGGCAAAGTAACTTCAGCCCCGGCACTACAGGTTAAGATCTGGAACAGCAGTGCAGACAGTGGACACCCGTAGTCATGCTAAGGGCATCTCTGGAGATGGACAAAGTTCCACTCCTGGGGGACGTGGTATTAATAATATTTCCACAAAATCTGAGAACTTCAATTGAAACCTGGGCTGTTATTTGGGTGTCTTGAAATAAGGCAGAACCAGCAGGGCCTCTGTCCATGGTGGACAGTGACTATTTGCAGACTTAAATACATGCAACAAATGTCCTGAAGACTAAATGAATTAATCTAAACTTGAGGTCCACAGTCCACACCCTTGGTTCATTCTGACTCTGCTGACACCCTGTGGGCACTGCTCTGCAGCCCCCAGTACTGGGCACAGAGGATGAAAACCTGGCTGGCTGGCAGAAACGGGCCCCCATCCCAGCTCCTTCAGGAAGATTTACTAAGTAGCAGCAGCAGCTAACACTGATGGTTTACTACACGCCGCGTGTGCTCTGAGACTGAGGGGAAATCTCATCTTCACAACAGACAAGGCAGACACGACTGCCCTCGGCGCTTTACGGATGAGGGAACTGAAGCGTAGTATGGTCAGTAGCCTCCCATGGTCTCTGCTGGACAGTGTAGCAGAAGGGCCGCACGCAGGTGGCCTGGCTGTAGGCCACAGCCTCCGGCCCTGGGCCTAGAAGCCATGGAAAGGAAGTGGAAAGGTGAGGCCACTGATGACCTCTGGCACGTCACTCCCACTCTGGGGTTTGGCTCCTACACACACGGCAGGGTCCGGCTAGGTGATCTCTGATTGCTCTTTCAAGTCTACTCACTTCTTCAAGGGATTTGAAAAAGAGCTGTCTATACATTCTAAATAATTTTTATCCATAAAAAAAGATTAGAAGAGAATGTACCAAAAAGGTAACCCTGGCTATCTCTGAATGGTAGGAGGATGGGTAATGTTTTCCTTTTTACCTTTTTCCCCACGATGAGTGTTTGTTGAATGGATGAATGAACAAACACTGACCTAACGGAGTTAATAAAATGACTGGAAAGAGCCCGGCTGAGAGGGAGGGCCAGGTAGAGTCCACAGGGCAGGCCCTGGAGACGGCAGCCCAGGAAGGGGCTGAGGGGAGGGGTGGGCCAGTCCGAGGAGGGAAGGGTGATAGAGAGAGACTTCTGGGCCTAAAGGGAAGGAAGGAGACCCATGTACATCCCACACGTAGAGGGGCCAGTTGTAGGGTGTGTGTGGAACGATGAGGGGTCAGAGCTGAGGGAGGAGGGGTACAGTCAGTGGGGACAGAGCTTGCCCATCTTCCGGCCACCTGCCATTGGTGGGAAGTGAGAATGCCCGGGGAAAGATGGTCATTTATCCTTATTCACTACACCAGAGACTGGTGTGCGTCCCGGAGCTTGGATGGGCCAATATGGCCAACATGTGTGATTTCATTCAGAGAATTACAGACTTTACTCCTCTTAGCAACAAGCCACGAAAGCTGAGAAAGAGGACTTTTCTTTCTGTTTATCATGGTAGGATCTGCCAGCTTTGACCTGTAGGATGGTAACAGGACACCACAGCCACCCACATTCTAAACTATCTACCAGCACATCCAAAGAAGCAATGATGGTAGCAATAATAACAGCAGCTAGCTCTCATAAAGTGCCTGCAAAAGCCAGATGCTATTCTAAGTGCCTATCATGTATTGACTCATTTAATCCTCATAATCAGCCTAGGAAGTAGGTGCCATTAGAATCACCATTTGAGAGATGAGGATGTGAAGGGGTTAAGGAACTTGCTCAGAACCAGCACTCTGTGTTGCCTCAAGAGGAGTATCCTGAGGATAGAATAATCCAACCAGCTGTGGTCCGAATATCCCTCCAACAAACGAGCACAAGTCAGAAAATATATATTATTTTGTGAGACAGGGTCATACTCTGCTGCCTGAACTAGAGTATCGTGGCATCATCAGAGCTCACTGCAACCTCAAACTCCTGGCTCAAGCGATCCTCCCACCTCAGCCTGTAGCTGGGACTACAGGCGTGCACCACCACATCCAGCTAATTTTTCTATTTTTTGTAGAGACAGGGGTCTTGCTATGGTGCTCAGCCTGGTCTTGAACTTCTGGCCTCAAGCAATCCTCCCATCTTGGCCTCCCAAAATGCTAAGATTATAGGAATGAGCCTTGGCACCTGGCCAGGTCTTTTTATTAAAAAATTTATTTTTATTTTAAAATTTTTATTTATTTATTTTGTAGAGATGAGGGGGTCTCATTTTGTTGCCCAGGCCTTAAGTAATCCTCCTGCCTTGGCCTCCCAGTGCTGGGACTGCAGGACTGAGACACTGTATCTGGCCATCTTTAGGTCTTTATTGTTCCTTTCTTTAGTAACATTTTCTCCCTCGTTATACAAGCAAGCAGATCTCTAAAACTTTCCCTGAAAGGAGTTAAATAAAGCCCCAAATGGGTTAAAAACCAGCAAAGCTTTGATCTATACAGGGAAATATCTCACTGCAGCTCTTGCTCTAGAGGAACAGTTAAAAAGCTTGAGGCTTAGGTGTTCGGTGAATTTTACTCAAAGCCTCACCAAAGTTGCTGCGAGAAGCTACAGAGTTCAAAGCCACAGGGACGCTTCTTAGACGCTGCAAAGCCCTACTGTGGCCCTGCTTCCCTCTCCTCGGAAATTTCTACGAATTCAGCAAATGACAGCCCTAAGAGACTGCTAGCTATTAGAAAATAGTACACATACACGAATTATTTACCTTCTTTAAGCCCAACTCTCAGGAGGTTTGTGTTAGCTGATCATTTACCAGCTTGCTACAAGTCAATTGCTAAGGAAAGAGCAAAGGGCAAAGAGCAAAGGGCAGCAGAGAGGCTGCCTGAGTCAGAGGAGGAAAGGCAGCCCTTGTACACGGAGGGGGCAAGGAGCCTAGCTATGCAGTCGACGTATGGATATGTATCTTTTAAAATTTGGCACAGGGTTAAAAGTACTCTAGCTAAATCATTTGCAAAGAATCGAAATCTTTTCTAGTTTTACTTTCAGTGAACCAGAAGTGACCAAACCCAGGAACACTAAGATTTATCAAAGTATAGACATAACTGAGGGGTTACAGGCGATCTCAACATGTAGGTATTAGGTGGCCTTCTGGATTTGCAAATAATATCTGGTCTATCTTTCTCTGAAATTGATATGATGATAAAAACTAGAAATATGGGCTCACTGTCAAGTAAAATATTGCTAGAGAGATCTGCTAGAGCTGCTAATTGTAGGGCTAGAAAAATCTCTCCATATTACATCACATGTATATAACAGTAGAAAAATGACTTCACTGAATATGATTCAAGAGTCATTTGATATAGTCAAACTGAAAAGTAGCTTCTATAATCTACAAAGTTTACAAAACATTTACTTCAAAACAACTATCACTCTCTTGAAAAACTGTAATTATTTTTGCCCCTACCTTGTTCCTAAGCCATTTTAGGAATGATGTAAATATGGTCTAAGTGGAAAGAGGCTCCCTTGCCCAGGATGCCCCAGTGAAGAAGCTGGGGAGACTGTTCCCTGCATGCTAACAGGCCTTCCTTGCCTACCTGGCTCACTCCTCTTTTTCTAATAAACTCCTGCATACTAAAATTTCCCTGTCAAGGTCCTTTTAAAACCATATTTATGGTTAATGTGACATAAAAGACACAGATCTTTACCTGCATAAAATTACCATAATTTTATTTAAACTCTCTCTACATTCTAATCAACTCTTTCCCCCAACTCACAAGACTAGGCATAAATATTGTATCAGTAGCATGTTTAAAAAATCAAATTTGAGGCCAGGCATGGTGGCTCACATATAGCTATAATCCCAGCACTCTGGGAGGCCAATACGGGGGGATTACTTGAGCCCAGGAATTTGAGACCAGTGTGGGCAACATAGCTAGAACCCTTCTTTACAAAAAATAGAAAACTTAGCCAAGCATGGTGGTGTGCATCTGTAGTCCCAAGTGCTTGGGAAGCTGAGGCAGGAGGATTGCTTAAGCCTAGGAGTTTGAAGTCTCAGTGAGCTATAATGACATCACTGCACTCTATCCCAGATGACAGAGTAAGACCCGTCTCAAAAAAAAAAAAAAAAAAATCTGAGAATATTCCTCCAGCAGAGAGCCCTACTCTCAAAATATTGTCTTTGAATATACAGTATACTGTCATTTTTCAGACACTTACTAAGCACCTACTAGGAGTATATTAATAGTAAGAAATATAAAGATGTAAGACATGAAGGTCAAAATTTGCAACCCAGAAGTCGGGGGAGGTAAGGGTGTGAATTCATATGAGGAGAGGCAGCTCCTGGCAAGGGTCCAGGGCCGGGGCAGCTGCACACAGGAGGCCGTGAGAGGCCTGTGCCCTGGCTGCCACCCACACCACCCGCACAAAAGTGCAAGCCCCATCAACTGGCATCTGGGCATCTTTGGGGTGCAGGGGGCCCTGTAATGACCAAGAGACTACAAGGCTCAGGAGGGGGAACCACCCAAATCAGTTTAAGGTCATGATTGTTAAGAACAAAAGATACTCAACAAGCACTAGGATGGTTAAAAAAGTTCCTGACTGCTGCCAAACACAAAGCCTTGGTATTGAAACCACAGCGAGGGAAATACTTCGACGCTCAGATACATGGCAAGCCCTCTCCAGAGTCAATTAGGAGTTACCTTGGTGATCAACGTAAGGCTTGAAGGCCTGAAGGATTTTTGGCACAGCCACTCCCATGTCAAGTTCCGTCAGAGTGAGCTCATTCATAAAGTAGGGGAGCTGCGGGAAAGAAGCAAAAATGAGTGAGACACGTGAGTAACCTGCTAGAAACGTTGATGAGTTCGAAGTCAACATGCTTTCGGAGGGGATGGTGGTCAAGGTTTTGGGCACGCGTCATTCATTTAACCAAAACATGCTGTGCATATACCATGTACTGGGATCATACTCCAGACAAAGCCTGAACAGGTAAGGCAGGTGCCTTGCTCTCGTGGGGTTTATATTGGACAGGCAGAAAGGTAAATAAGTAGACAAATAATCTAATTTCTGAGCACGATTAGTGCTACAAAGAACACGAAGCAGATAACGGGACAGAGGGAGTGTGGGGCTGGGTGGGGCTGGCTATTTTGGCTAAGGAGGTCAGGGAGGGCTTCTCTGAGTGGCATTTGACAGAGATTCCCCTGTGGAGAAGAAGCCGGCTGCGCTGGTTAACAGTACCCAGAGTTGGCTGAAGTATGGGAAAATGGACCTCTCCTAGACTGCTCACCGGGAGTAAGAAATTGCTACATTTCTCATAGGGAAACTTACCACATGTATTAAAATTCTTGAAAAACACTGCATCCTTTTGAGCCTGTGTGGATATTTTCTGCATGGGCCCCCAGGCTCCACACTCCACCCTCTACCCTGAGCAGCTGGTCTGTGTGAGCAGGTCAATGGCCTCTCTCACCTTCCAGCTTCTGCCTGTGCATGGCCACTGGACACCCCAAAGGGCAGGGGATGGGGAGGCACATGGAGAGGAGTATTGTTGGGCATTTGTCCCCTCCCTCTACTGAAGGCCACAGCTGCCTTGCCTGGGTGCCCTGCCTTTGCCCCTTCAGGGAGGGTAACAGCTCCCCATTCCTGCCAAGCCCAGGGTGCTGCACTCTCCCTCTGGGTTTCTCTCCATCTGCCCACACCACCATAAATCTTCCCTTCAGTAAACTCTCCCCTCGGGTTACTCATTTAAGTGCATAATCTGCTTCCTACTGCGACCCTGAATAATACTCACCCCAAACCTGTAAGTAGGAAATTATTCTACAGGAAATAATATAAGAGTACTAGTCTCAGAAATTCCTACTTCATCTCAAGATTATAGAATTAATCCATCTGTATTTCCTCCACCTGGATTTGTGGGTGTGTACGTATTTTAAAAAAAATCTCCACTCCATTCATAATTTCAGTGTAAGCTGTAAATTAGCGATTAGCTCAAACTTTTTCCCCGAATGGTCAGTCAGCAGTCTCAACCCATTTAGTGAGTACAGTCTGTACTGGCAGCTCTCAACACAACACTAGCTGCCTACTATTTTCCACCAGGATCAAACTACTTTGATTACTGGAGTTTAATAATATATTTTTAAGTCTGGCAAGTCCCTCTCCTTTCTTTTCTCTCAGAATTTTCTTATTTTCGTATTTTTCCAGTTGAACATTAGGATACTTTTATAAAATTTAGAATAAAGATTTTTTTAAATGAAACATAAACTAAATATTTCTCATAAAACAAGGTAGCATTTAGTCCAGCATGGATTTAATATCTAACATGGCTGGATCTCTTCAGCTGTTTCTCTGCAAAGAAATAAACTTTAATGATTCACCAAAGAACTTCATCTCTGATTTTTTTGAGGGGGTGGAGGGGTTACATTAAAGAGGTTATAATGTCTGTGATGAACAAAGCATGAGGAGAGACAGCATTCAAATGTGCATTTTTGAATTGGTGGTTGCTGTATTTGGGAAACTTTTTTCCAAAGCATCAATGTTGTGAGTGGTGTTAGCCTCTCTACCAACCTACAGAATGCTACTTGGCCAAGAATGTAACCAAAATCTTACACATCTACCACAGTCTTTTTTGTCTATTATTGTTATTCTGATGCCCAGTGTTTCAAAACATGCCAGGTCGGAGAGATTTCCAAGGGCTAGTCAGGGATTAGTGCCATGCCAAGAGTGTTTTCATGGGAACATGAATCAGACAGAGAGGCCCAGGAGCGATTATAGACAATAGGAACGTAATCGTCCCTTCTCTTCCCCCGTCAAACACCATCCCCCTATTCTACACCCTCCAGTTCCTACAAAGGCAAAGGAAGGCCTGAGATAGGATCTGAGACAAAGGAGGGGCCTGAAGGGACTGGGGACAGCTGGCAGGAGTGGGTAGGCTCTACCTCCCAGTAAGAAGAACGGAGAGCGGAGACGAGGGCCTTGGTTTCCTACGTATTCGCCCATCTTCCCAACCCCAAGATTCTAGAACACCTATAACCACACCTCCTCCCCACACCACATTCCCTCCTGGTTCATATCTCTGCCCTAGAGCAGCCTCCTTCTGTTCAGGTCACTCCTGTTCTTTTCAACCAGAAACTGTGTTCTTCCCACCCAAAGTGCACCGCAGTGAGACAGGAACCCAAGGGTATATTCTTTACCCTCCTGAGTAAACTGGACTGGGGATTGGACCTTCAGGTGTATGGCACCCTCTCAGGTGGTGGGTGGTAAGTCAGAAGCTGTATGCGATCACAGCAGCATTTGCTGACACAAGCACAAGAGGCTACAACCACTGAGGGCCCCAGGGTGGTTCTTGAGCAGCTGCCCAAGGGCAAGGGTGCACTTGCTGTGGGTGCAGAAACTCAGCTTGTTTCAAGCCCATCAGTGGGCACCAGATGCACACACCGGGCTGCTCTTTCACAACATGAGTCATTATCACGTGCAAGGGTGACAATCCGAGACTGCAGAGCAAGGCCAGCAAAGAGTTCTCCCTATGTCAGGCCTTCTAGGGAAACCAAAACGTGGGGAGATCTGTGTCACAGGGGGCAGCTCAGCCTCCTCCAGGCACCACTTTCCGTCCCCAGGCCAGCTCTTTACTGGCTGTTGACCATACCCACTCACTACTAGGTTTAAGGTTTAGCTCTTCCCAGGGGTATTTGGTTATTTGGTGCTAGTAAGAGTTCTTCTGGCAGGGGTGGTAGCAGCTTCAGAATTTGGTAATATCCTTCTGCCTTCTGTTTATTCCGTTGCCAGGGTGTCCTCTGGTCTTCAGGGTACGTCTTGGGTCAAAAGCTTGGGTGGGGGGTGGAGGGCGTGGAGACACTCTGTGGGGGCAGTGGAGGGAACACAGTGCCCACCTCTGAACTCTGGCACTGCTAGATCTAGGCCAGTAGTTGGAAAGTTTCTCCATTCTAACCGTTTAGTACTTCTGACCTCAGAAGGCAAAAGGAAGTTTAAGTTTGTGAGCTACAAAAGCCCCCATGACCAGCAAAGGGAGAAAATGAAAATAGAAGACTTTCTCTCAACTTCCTCCGGGAGGAGGAGGCTCCCTCATGCTACCATTCTCCACCAATGGGCAGAGGCTCTGCGGACTTCCCGCTCCAAAGAGAAGGGTGGGACCTCTCAAGCTGGTTCTATAACGTGTGTGACTGGGAGCAGCATCCTGTCTGGAGCTCAAGCATGCCCTGCTTTCCTTTTGCATGCTGCCAGGAGCCACCACCCTCCTGCTCAGAGCTCTCCGTATGGCAGGCCTGCAAGGGAAACCAGCTCATGGGGGAGATCTGTGTCTCCCCAAAACTGACTCCAGGAAAAGAGCAGGGCTGGCATCCATGTGCCTTGACCTGGGGACTCAAGCCCGCCATCGTTTCCAAAAAGGGAAAGAGGCCGAGTAAGCTCTGGGTAGGCTGCTGACAGCTCATCCCCCAACACGCGGGTCACAGCCACTTGCTGATCCCCCCATGGAACTGGCTAGTAGAAGCAGGGTCAACGCTCAACCTACCTCAAGAGCCCAAACAGGCTGACACCTATCAACAGAGCACTCGCAAACCCCTGCCCCAGATTCTGCCTCGTAATCCACTCTTCTGGCTCAGAAGGCAGCCCCATTCCCAAGGCTTGGGAAAGGATGACACTGGCCCACAGACGGCAGACAGAGCTTGCCAGAGCTTGACTAAGCCAGAAGAAGCTCTGTTCTCTACCGAAAGGAATGACAGAAATCAAACTGAAGCTCTTCCGTGCCCACAGCTGCTCTCTAACTCTACTGTAGCTCACAGTTCCTTAATCTGGAGCCCTCGAACACTCTGCAATCATGAGCAAAATTTTGTGCATTTTTCTAGGGAAAGCTTGCTGCCTCTCAAAGGTATCTATGATCCAAAAAAAATCAGAGCCACTGACTTAAGCCACTGACCATGTAAACATTCAGTGAAGATTTGGGGACCGAAGTGACTCTTCCTTGTCTGGGTCTTCATTGGGTCAAAAACTTACTTCTTAAGGAACCTCAATGAGGTCTCTGTGGGCAAGTGAGCCATTAATGACAGTCACAGGAACACTCTCACAGGCTAAACTCACTTCCAAGTGTGCCTGGACATGCACCAGGAGCATTTCTTCAGCAAAGAGAGAGCCCAAAATAAAGCACCATCTGGCCAAAAAGTAAAGGTCAATCGCAGACACATTTAGAGTGTGGTGCTAACTTTCCCAGCTTCGAGAGGGAGCACAGCTCAGGAAACAGGTCTTAAGTGAGCTGGTATTTTCCTCAGTGTGTACGCTACGTGGCCTCGACCACTGTGGGGCTGGGTGGGCTCTGGACATTTAAGTTTGTCTCTAACTTAAATGTGACAAAATTATACAAGACAAATCAGTTACAAGAGCTCATATTTTTCCAAACCAAATTCTGGATTATCACCTAGAGTGGAAAACGAGGGTGACACAAGAAAAAAATTAAACAGGAATACCCACTGAGTCCCCAGATGCAGTTAATCATAAGACCAAGGGCAGTCTGCGATCAAGGTCAGAGGTGCAGTGTGAGAAGGACTTACTACCCTCATGTCTTATATGCTTAAACTAAGTTATTTTCACTTAGGACATAAGGGCACAAAACTTCCAGAACTTAAGAAGTACAGAGAGTTACAAGCCTCTTGTGTGGAAAGCTATACCTTTATTTTGCTGAGTTTCATCTGGATCTTCTTAGACACCAGATCGGACCAGTATTTCTCTCCTAAGAAGTCCCAAAATATTCTTCCAAGCAAGGCATTCACCCAGGCTTCCTGTTCTTCCTCCTCAGAGGGTGGAGCCTCTGGCAACTGGCAAAAGAAAAGGGACAAAATTAGCTAGAAAGCAACTGGAGAATAAGACAGGTGCTTATTTTTATAAAGTCACTGAAGGTCCCTCCCTATAGAAATGGGAGACCATGTGAGTCGTACTTCTTCCCTATAAATTACAAGTCCCATATTATGTTTGTGAATAGAAAAAGGGAGAAACAAAAGCTGCCATCATAGCTAAAACCTCTTCCTTTGTCTACTTTCTTTTTCTACCAGTCTTTCTGTGAACCAGCTACTATTTTTTATGACTAGCACAGCCAAATTGCCCTGCCCCCAAATTAGACTGGTATCAACATTCTGCATCAATGACATATCTGGTCAAATGTCTGCCCATCTTCCCTCTGGCTGAGGCCTGCACGTGTAACTGTCAAGCTGGTCCTCATCTAGGCAGAACCCCCACGTTTCCCGATGGCCAGGACTCTTAGCTTCAGTCTGATCCTTTTGAGGTCAACATACTCTTGGGATGCTTAAGGATACTGGTGCCTGGGTCCCACCTCCAGAGACACTGATTTACGTGGCCATTGTGGCCATCAGGAGTTTCAAAAGCTCCCTCAGTAATGGAATGAACAGGGGAGGTTCAGAGCCACAGGTCTGGATTAGAGAGAGCTGCTCTCAGGGCTTCCACGAAACTTCCACAGCTGTTCTTACTGCTCAGCCCAGGGAAATACCCTGAGCCTCCCTTCTGTTTGATACAATCCATCTGAAGTGTCTGTCATGGCCAACGTGTGAGGTGGGCGAAGAGCATGCCCACCTCCGATTTCCTCAGCTAATTATCAGACTATGAACTCTGGCCTGGAGGGGTCAGGGATGGGGATAAAGAAGGGGACTGAGAAGCAGCACCTCGAGGGGGTGTGAGATTTAAGTGGTGAGAGCAGACGGTGGGCTCAGAGCTCAGCAGAGCAGCAGCAGTTACTGCCTCTGTCCACTGACCACGCGCCAGGCGCTGCTCCTTCTCAGCTCACCTCACTCACATCTCCCGATACCCCAGAAAGACAGGAGCTTACGTCCATTTCAGGGATGAGAGGCCCCTAGTTCAATGGTGCAGCCTGACCCAGAGCCTTGTTCTCCCCGCTGACTACCTACTTTGTCCTGTGTGTGTGGGTTGGGGTGGGGAGGTAACTAGCCCCACTGTGTAACAAACATTTTCCTATGCTGAGGTCTCTAATTAGACTATAGCCTTACAGAAATAACAAGCTTTGGAAAGCAAAGATCAAAAGATCTAGAAGTGCAGAAATCTGAATTGTTTGCCCTTTCCTCTCCCTCTATGGCTTATAAAAATACATCTGTCCTGCCCTCACACTGGCTGCAGCCGTAACACACACGTTATGGCCACACACCAGACGCTCTCATCATCTCCACGTTTCGTACTTGTGCATCCATGCCAGTGCTACCTGGCAGCTGTGACTGCGCCCACATCACACTTGTGCACCTGGGCCAGTGGCATAGTGCACAGGTCACTTGGTGCTCATATATTTGACACCTGCAAGTCTGATTGCTCTGAGTACGCTCGAGGCCTACAGCACGTGGCTAAGTGCGACCGCGCTCAGGCCTGGTGTTCACCAGTCACGGAATTTGTGCGCGAGTGGCGCGGACTGCCAGTGCCGCCTGTCCTCTAGTCCTGCGCCATCTCTCTCTTTCTCTCTCTGAGAGTCTGGGGGCTCACTTACATTTTTAAATCACATGTCACCGCATGTGACGGGAGATATTTTATGTTCTAGGAGTTCTTCAAATTCTCATAAAAAAATTAAACCCTGGTTTAAAAAAGACCACACTGGCCATTCCATTTCAGAAGACATGGGTCTGCCTCACCCCTTTTAATGGCCATGCCTTCCTAGTGCTGTCGTGTCTTCTGACATTAACGAAGACATTTTCTGCCTCCAGGTCTGGATGAAAGGGCAGAAGTCCGCATCAGTGAATGCTCAGTCATGCCACAAGTTGTACAGGTCTTTTAGAGTCACTTTCCTCTCTGGCTAAACATCTTCACCCCAGGCCCAAGAGTAACTGGTCCAGCTTTTCTGAGATTAGTATCTTTGAGTCCCAGCCAATGATCTACACGGACTTTTATGTGAATACTCATCCCAGGACAATGCCCACCAGCCACTCGGCCGGGACTGAGTTGCTGCCCACGCAGGGCACCCCGTGCCTTATTTAGATTTGTAGGCTTCGTAAGAAAATAGTTTACTTTTTCCCTTTTCAAGAGGGAGAGCCTACCCTTTATTAGTCTTTCTTAATAACCCTAGTTATTCACAGGAAACAGGTTTAGCACAAAATAGCGAGAAACAAAGGCTATTTCACAATGTATGTCCAAGCCAATGGCATATGATGTAAAACACAGTTCTGAAATAACTGACAAGCAGGTTGTTTTTTCTTTTCAAGAGTTCCTTTCTTCTAATGCAAGCTTCTCTCCACAGACTCATCGGGAACAAAGAAAATCTGAGAGCAGAACATTGACAATTCAGCAAAGAAGCTTTATGATCAAAATCTGGATTCAACAGGCTACTAGGAAGAACTCATTTCCAATGAATGTCATAAAAATTTAAGAATTTGAAGAATAAATGTGCATAAATTTCCTAATATTGCCATTTGGCTGCAGGAAGAAATGTGAGGAAGATATTTATTTCATCATTTCAACTACATAC
Organism: Avahi laniger; assembly: GCA_963575035.1. NCBI lineage: Eukaryota > Metazoa > Chordata > Mammalia > Primates > Indriidae > Avahi > Avahi laniger. The sequence goes on from CAUYSK010058515.1 coordinate 12,745, forward strand.
ATACACTATGAAATGGTAACTTTTTAAAGATGGCTTCTATTAAATAAGTTTGGAGAGTTCAATGGTTCAAAGTGAAGCAGGGCTGTCAAAACTGCGAGTAGCTCTTGGTATATATTTTATTAAAAGCCTCTAAAACTAAAGTAAAATAGTACAGATTTACTTAAAATTGAGGTGTAACACTTCCTATTACGAATGGCTAGGAGGCCAGCCCAGCCTTTTTGTTATAGAGAGAGCACAGCACCTCTGCTAAGTTGGGCCACATACAATCTGGTGCCACAGGGGCTCCACGTGGGACAGCCTGGCCCAGGAGAGACACAACAGAGGACCCCTTCCCTGTGCATGTTTGCTTGTTTCCCTTAATTATAAAAATAAATGCATATTCACCATAGAAAACATCCATAAGCCCATTACGTTGCTTTAATTACTTAAAACATTTTTACTATATTTTCTTTCAATCTTTTTTCAATGTTATATATACTTTTTACAAAACAGAACATTTTAAAAAACCAAAATTAGATCTGGCTACATAATTTTTTATCTTTTTCTTTATGGTTTTATCGAGACATAATTTGCAGACCATAAATTTCACCCATTTAAAGAGTACAATTCATTAAATTGCTATAGAAAACAGTTTTGCAGCTCCTCAGAAAATTTTTATTAGTTTATTAATTTATTTTATTATTACTACTTTTTAGAGTCAAGGTCTTGCTCTCTTGCCCAGGTGGAGTGCAGTGACACAATCGAGACTCACTGTAACCTCAAACTCCTAGGCTCAAGGGATCCTCCCACTTCAGCCTCCTGAGTAGCTGGGACTACAGGTGCACCACTCTGTCTGGCTAACTTTTCTTTCTTGTAGAGACAGGGTTTTGCTATGTTGCCCAGGCTGGTCTTGAACTCTTGGCCTCAAGGGATCCTGCCACCTTGGCCTGCCAAAGTGCTGGGATTATAGGTGTGAGCCATGGTATCTAGATACCTCAAACAATCAAATATATAATTACCATAGATACAACAATTCCACTTCTGGGTATATACCCCCTAAAATTGCAAGTAGGGTCTTGAAGAGAAATGTGTACACACATGTTCACAGCAGCATTATTCATAATAGCTAAAAATGTGGAAGCAACCCAAGTGTGCATCAATGGATGAATGGATAAGCAAAATGTGGTACATTCATACAATGGAATATTATTCAGCCTTCAAAAGGAAGGCAACTCTAATACATGCTACAACATGGATGAACCATGAAGACATTATGCTAAGTGAAATAAGTCAGTAACAAAAAGGCAAATACTGTACAATTCTACTTATGTGAGGTACTTGGAATAGTCAAAATCACAGAGACAGACAATAGAATGGTGGTTGCCAGGGACTAGGAGGAGAGGGAAATGAGGAATTGTTGTTTAATGGGTAAAGAGCGCCAACTTTACAAGATGAAGAGAGCAGTGGTGGTGGATGCCTAACAGTATGAAAGTATTTAATAATTCTACTGAACTATATACTTAAAAATGGTTAAGATGGTAACTTTTATGTACATGTATTTTACCACAAAAATAATAAATTTTTAAAAATAGAGTACAATTCAGCAATGTTTAGTATTTTACAGAGTTGTGTAGCTATCAGCACAATCAATTTTAGAACATTTTCATTACCCCCAAAGAAACTATTCCTATTGGCAGTCACTCCCCATTCTTTCCCAACTCCACCCATCTCCCACCATCCTAGGAAATGACTAGTTTGTCTCCATAAATTTGCCTATTCGTTCCACGTAAATGGAACCACACAATGTGTTCTTTTGTGACTGACTTCTTTCACCTAGCATAATGTTTTCAAGGTTTATCCACATTTATCCAGTGTATCATTCTTTTTTATTGTAGAATATTTTATTGTATGCATATACCACACTTTATCCATTCTTCATTTGACAGATATTTGGGTTGTTTTCCACTTTTGGCTATTGTGAATAATGCTACTATAAATATTTGTGTACAAGTTTTTATGTTGAACATGTCTTCACTTCTCTAGGATATGTATCTAGAACTGCTGGATCATTTGGTAACTCTATATTTAACCTCTTGCAAAACTACCAAACTATTTTCCACAGTGGCTGCAACATTTTACATTCCTATCAAAAATGTACAAGGGTTCCAATCTCTCCACATCCTCACTAATACCTGTTATTTTCTATCTTTTTTATTATGGTCATCCTAGTGGGTGTGAAGTGGATCTCACTGTAGTTTTGGCACATTTTCCTAATGACATTGAGCATCTTTTCATGTGCTTATTGGCCATTTATATCTCTTCTTTGGAGAAATGTCTATTCAGATCCTTTGCCTATTTCTTAACTGGGTTATTTACCTCTTCATTACTGAGTTGTAAGACTCCATTACATATTCTGGGTACCAGACCCTTATTAGATAAATGATTTGCAACTATTTTATCCCACTCTGTGGGTTGTCTTTTCACTTTCGATGGTATTGTTTATAGCACAAACATTTTTAGTTTTGATGAAGTCTGATTTACCTATTTTTTCCTTTGGTTGCTTATGTTTTTGGTATCTTAGCTATGAAGATTTCACCTAAATCAAAGTCACAGAAATTTACTTCTATTTTAAGAATTTTATAGTTTTAGCTCTTACATTGAGGTCTATGATCCATTCTGAGTTAATTTTTGTACATGGTGTGAGGTAGGCAGTCAACTTCATTCTTTTACATGTGGATATCCAGTTACTCCAGCACCATTTGTTGAAAAGACTATTCTTTCCCCCATTGATTTGTCTTGGAATTCTTATCTGTATCCTTTTTAAAATTTATTTTGACATTGGATATATGGCTTCATATTTTTTTACTTATTATATGATAAGCATTTTCCAATTCCTTATTTATTTATTTGGAGACAGGATCTCACTCTGTTGTTCAGGCTAGAGCAACCATTTTACAATCCTATCAGGAATGTACAAGGGTTCCAATCTCTCCACATCCTCACTAATACCTGTTATTTTAGGTATTAGTGCAGTGGAATGATCATAGCTCACTGCAACCTCAAACTCCTGGGCTCAAGCAATCCTCTCATCTCAGCCTCCCAAGTAGTTGGGACTACAGGCACATGTCACCACATTTGGCTAATTTTTCTATTTTTTGCACAGATAGGTTCTCGCTCTTGCTTGGGCAGGTCTCAAACTCGTGGCCTGAAGCCATCCTCCCGCCTTGGCCTCCCAAAGGATGGAAACAACCCACACGCCCATATAGGAGAGAGGCTGAAAAAACTATGGAACATCTACACAATGGAATACTTTGAAGCTGTTTAAAGACCAGATGGGTGTGGGGTGGTGGGGAATCTATGAAGTCATATGGCGTGATTTCCAGAATGTATTGGCAAGTGAAGGAAGCGATGTATAAAAGAATACCCACAGTATACTACCCTTTGAGTATGACAGAAGAGGAGATGAGAAACAGGGTAAGTCAGAAACTAAGGAGCCTGGTTCGCTATGGGGCTGAGTGGGAACAGCATGGAGGGATGGAAGGAATAGGGCAGGGGAAGTGAATCTTTTCTGAATATGCCTTTGTATAGCTCTGATTTTTGGAACCACATTAATGTTGCTTTCCAAAAAAGAAAATAAAATCGAGAATCGGGAAAAGGCCCTTATTTGCTCAAGTCGCAAAATTAATAAGAAACTGACAAAGAATTATCTCCATGACTTGTAAAGGAATGCATGAAAAGTGATACAAGTAGTAGAGGAATGCTGGAGTAGATCTTATTTTCCCAAAATGGTACAACGATATTTCTCATTCCACATGCTCTTCCAGGAACTTGCTACTGCTTTGGCAAGAGGTGGAATCTATGCCCCTCTCCTTGGACCTGGGAGGGTTTTGTAACTGCCTTGACTAACAGAGCATGACAGAGTGGCATCTTACTTCTGAGACTTGGTCATAAAAGGCAACAACAGCTTTGGCCTGGCTTCTTCTCTGCCGATGCTTGCCCTTACAACCAGTCCCCGGGCTGAAGGAAGCCCAGGCCACATGGAGAAGAACTGAGGCCCCCGGCCCTCAGCCCCAACTAAGCTCCAGGCATCAACCAGCATCTACTTGCCCTCCACGCTGGTAAGCCACCTAAGAAACTGATCCTCCAGCCCCCAGTCTGGCCTCCCCAGCTGATCCCCACATGGAGCAGACAGAAGCTGTCACCTACTAAGCCTTGTTCAAATTACAAATTTGTGAGGAAAATAAATGTTATTGTTTGAAGCCACCCCTTTTGGGGTTCTTTGTTCTGCAGCAGTAGATAATTGGAACAAACATTTATACCTTACTCAAGACCGTCTCCATGGCCAGACCACCCCGAGAGCCAGGACACGGCCCACACATGCTCCAGCGGGCCAAGGGGATGCAAGAGGCCAGCACTAAAGCTCACGTACCTTCTTCAAAGGCTCCTGTCAAAGACAATTCTCTCTGTTCTCACACAATTCTGCCTCTCTGGTTTCCTAACCCATGGCAGCTATCAATCATTAAATTAACAAGGTGGGGTGGGAGATGTTGACAAGGGCTCAAGGAAAAGCCAACGAGGATGGACATGCAGCAGCGCTAGCTAACTGACACTGAGAGAAAATACCGCAGCCTACAGTCTGGGCAGCTCAGACTAGGGGTGATGGGCCATCTGACCTCAGCGGCCTCTGCTTGGTGACAGACCCGAGTTTCTGTTTGTTGTACTGAGTCTATAAATTGTCAAGAAAAGATGAAGTCATCCCTTCCTGTTCTGTCTCAGGGAGCCAGTAAGTGCAATGTGGTTTTAAAAGATTTTCATCAGACTCAGAAGAGGAAAAAAGTCTGGGTGCTTAATGGGTAAGTGCCAAGTTGCTGGAAGGAGGTTTAGACTAGAGAGTCCCTGACAGAAATGCTGGGCAGAGCTGCTGAGTGACCCCAGTGACTCAGTGATCCCAGGACACAACACGCACATGTGACACAAACCAAGGAACAGGCTTTGCTTTGTTTTTTAGTTTATGGAAATCTTGCAAAAAGCAAGGATTTTATTAGATAATTTTCTTATATTAGTATACAATTCTCCTCCTGTTTGCCTGAATCTGATGATAGTCCAGACAGCCAATAGCCTAGAATTTGGGTTATGGGGGGTTCACCAGTGGTAAACAAGACATTTCTAGAGCAGTTTTATATCACCTCACTCTCCCCAGAGGGAGGTCTGCTTCCCACTATGGCTGGAAACTCAGGGCAGAGGGCAGAGGCAGAGGGTCAATGGCTGGCAAAGGCAGACGGTCTTTTTTTGCCCTGGCAAGTTCATACGGGCCAGGTGAGTGGCCTCTTCCACACTGAAAAGGATCAACAGAACGAATAAAGACCAATGCCTGGCTAATGGCACAAAGGAAGCACCACACGCTTCTCATCAGGAACAGAAATACGGTCACCGTAAGAAGTTAAACACCAGTAACTATATGTGGGAAAGTGGCCATGTGTCCCACAGTGGAGGCTGGGCCTCGGAACAGTGTGCATGGCAGAGGCAGGAGGCCTCAGGTGGAGCAGGGTTTCGGAATAACTCGCCAAACTGGCAGTCACGGCAAACCTCAGGGCCTCAGACCAGGTGTCGCACACTACACTTAGTGGCTGCGTGACTGAGCTACCTAACTTCTCTGTGCCTCAGTTTCTCCACCTACGAAATGGAGAGAATCCCACTTAGTTGGCAGGACTGTTCAAGGGTGCAGAGTACTTCTACTACAGTGCCTAACAGGACCTGGCACCTGGCAGCTTGTATGATTTATCTTGTCACAGATGATCCTAAGTCAATGTCCAGTGACACTGTGGAAACAGTGCTCATGGTAAATCCTCAAAGCACTGGACATAGCTGAGCAGGCTAAGGATTTGAGAATCCAGTGGTTATTAAGGAATGCGACCTGGATCACCCGTGATTTTGTGACCACCCCTCTACTGATTTCCCAGTTGCTCAGGTCAAAATGCTAGGCGGCATCTCAGCCTCCTCGCCAGCAATCTGGCCAGCTCCTCCTCCCACACCCCCCATCCCGGCCCCTCCTCACCCCCTGCTCTCACCACCGTCACCTTGGCCCACCCTCCACTGCGACAATGGCCTCCCACCCACAGCCAGTTCTCCACCGAGAGCCACTTGTCTTTTTACACTAAAATCAGTCAACATCACTCCCTGCCCCAAACCCTCCCGGGGCTGATCCAAGGAGGCCCTGCCAACCCTGCAGCTCCCTGCCCGCCTCTCTTTCCCTTGCTCACTGTCCAGACACACTGGCCTCGTTGCTGTTCCTCAAATATTCCACCCACTTGCCTGCAGCAGGCCCTCCCCGCCGGAATGTTCCTCCCACATGTAACACCGTGGCTCATGCCCTCATATCCTGCAGGTCTCTGCCCAAAGGTCACCTCCTCAAAGAACCCTCCCTGGCCACCCATCCAAAATCGCAGCTCTGGCCACTTTCCATCCTCCCTTATCTGGCTTTATTTTAATTCTTAACCACCACCCAATGCTTGTTTCTTGCTGTCTCCCTGAGTAGATTATAAGCTCCCTGAGGTCTGGGCCCTTCTCTGCCTCATGCATCACTGTGTCCCCAGTGTCCAGAACAGGGCCTGGCACAAAACAGGCACTCAAAGCTCTTATGCATGAAGAAATGAGTGTAAGTGGAAGAGCAGAAGAGCCCTGGCCCTAGCACCCAGCTTTACCTTTTTCCCAGCTGTGGGGCTGCTCTCTGCACTCTGCACGGGGCTCCTTTGGGGGCTTCGGCTTTCCTGGGGGACACACCTGCCCATGTACACACTGTAGTCTAGAAGCATCTTCTGCCGTACACTGCCCAGCAGCTCCTTCTGCTTCGGCTGCGACATGATCTCCTCCACGCTGCCTTTGCTGCTGCTGCGGCTATGGGTCAGGTGCCCAGAGGGACTGTTGTGTCTGCTGTGCGCAGGCAAAAGCCCTGGAGCAAATAAGTGACGTTGTTAATTCCATGAAGAAAATGAACACGAAGTAACAGGCTCAGGAGAAAAGCAGCTAAAATGCTATCATATGACTGTTTAAAAAGTATTTATAAGGTTATTCTCCACCCTGAAAAATACCTTTTGCTTAATGACAGGTAATTTTTAGGACATGTGAATGTTCTAAAAGATGAATTTTTATTCATCTCCAAGATCATTTAGAGTAATGGGAATAAAGAAATATATCTGGTAGGTACCTTCTTAATTTTTCCTGGTGATCTTTTAGGAGATCAAATGTAGGACTGATGCACCCCAAGTACTAGTGGACTTGTGAGTGCTAGCAAGGACAAATAATAAATGGGCAGAAAGCTAATTAATTGTGCGTCCACAGCTCAGCAATTCCAAAGATGCCATCTTTCATGCAACAACTTACTCATAAAGTACTTTCTTAGGGCCAACTCCATGCCAAAAAGAAGAATCAAGACATAATCCCTGCCCTTGAATTCAGACACCTAGACACATAAATCACAATCTTCTGTTACAAGTGCTGTAATTGTAGCACGCATAAAAGACTCTAAGGACAGAAAGAAGGAGGTGACTACCTCTGTCCAAGAGAGTGGAGAGGTGCTTATCCCAGAACTGACTTTCATAGCAGTGACATCTGGTCTGTTTTGAGGGAACAGTTGTGATTTTCCTGGCCCAGGTTGGGGAAGAACACTCCCGATAGAGAAAACAGCATACAAAAAAAAAAAGAAACGACAGGGCACAGGATATTTGGAGAGCGGTGAAAGACTCAGTGAAGTTCTATGGAGAGTACCCAGGGCAGAGGGATAGGAAATGCGGATGGACAGATTAGCCAGGAACAGACTGCAAAGTGTCTCAAAAGCAACCCTGGATTTAATACTTACCCTGCTGCACTAGAGGGGCTTCAAGCATAGGAAGTGCCCGATGCTAACAGTTTCATTTAGATTTACTCTGACAGTCAGGTGAAAGGCAGAGTGGTTAAAAATCAAATCAAATCATTTTATATATTTTTGAGAGGCTCCAGCCATCTAAACTGCAACGGCCCAAAGCCTCACACAGGGTCACGCAAGCATTTCTTAATTTAAATTTTAGCTAGATAATTTACAGCACTTGAATATTTAAGATTTTACATTGTATAACTCATAGAAATAAAATTCTTTCATAACCCTTATTATCTTCATACCATTCTCATGTTTAGCATTATTTTCAAATGTTGGGATAAATGCTATACCAAAAACATTTAAAAAATAGATGAAAACTAAATGCAATGTGATATCCTAAATTGGATCTTGGAAGAGAAAAATGACTTTAGTAGGAAAATCAGTGAAATCCAAATAAATTCTACTAAAGTTTAGTTACTAGTAAAAAAAAAAAAATGGAAGAAAAAAGATGAAAATAAATGAGGCAGTATGACATCAACACTTCAAACTAAACTGATCTCCTTATGGCTGAGCCAAAAGGGCTCTTCCTCCTCTCAATGATATAGGGCTGTGGTCCCCAACCCATAGGCCATGGCCTGGTACTGGTCCGTGGCCTATTAGGGACCGGGCTGCAGAGCTCCTCCTCTCCCCCTCAACCAACCCAGTCCGTCTGTGGAAAAATTGTCTTCCATGAAACTTAGGAACCAGGAACTGGGCTGCACAGCAGGAAGTGAGCAGTGGGTGAGTAAAGCTTCATCTGTATTTACAGATGCTCCCCATCATTCACATCACCTTAGCTCTGGGCCCCCACCCTCGACCCCAGTCGGTGGAAAAATTGTCTTCCATGAAACTGGTCCCTGGTGCCAAAAAGGTTGGGGGCCGCTGATGTAGGGGAAGGAGACCCTATTCTAGGCTTGGGTGGTGCTCACTGTCCACAGAACAGCCTCCTCATATGCCACTGTCACCCTTCCCTTGAGTGGGAGAAGGCACAGGAGTTCTCACTGCTCTGTGGGCCTCATGGACAAGGGCCCTTGATAACGTTATGAACCTTCCTGTGCAGAGACCATGCTGGAATTCTGCCAAGTGACCACGCAGCTTTCCCACTCTCTCTAGACTGTTGCTCCTGCTGGACCTATTCCCCAACCTGCAGCCTGGGCACTGCCTGTTAGAGTTGCAGGTCTCAGCCCCATCCCAGACCTCTTGAGTCAGAACCTGCATTTTAACAAGATCCCCCAAACACTCAAGTTTGAGAAGCACAATCCAGGTTGCTAGAGAAATCTATGATTCTGGTGACAGCATTTCTGAGGGAGAGGACAGGGGCAGGTCGTTGAGCAGGAGGACTTCTATCTTCTTGGTACTGACAAATGTACCTGGCCTTCGAGAAAAGGCACCAGTCACACCCTTGGCTGGTGCCACGCCACCTGTGCACGGTCACTGACTCAGAGATGGTTTTCAAGAACAGCACAGTTCTGCTCAATTTACCTTTGCCTTTTTTTCTAGTTTAATCACACTTCCGGTGGCTTAAACTTACCATAAATATCTCAATTCATAGCTTTTAAAGGTAACCCAGACTAATAGATAAATAAAAAGACATTAGTGGTGCGAGAATGCAACTTTGCTTGATTTACATTCAAGTGAGTGCACTGAAGGTTTTCCCACATTCTCTTACCATTAGGTTTATTGTGCAGTGAATGGAAGTCGAGGAACTTTTGACAGGATTTTCAAAAGTATAAATTCATTAAAAATAGGCAAATGTTTTGGTTAAGTCCAGAAACAATATGCCACTTTTGAAGCTGCTCTGGGTGGCCCCTGAGCACCTAAGGTGGTGTTTCCTGGTGGTCCTACATCCTGCCACCCCCCTGGGCTACCTGATTCTGAGCTCCAGTGCCCAGACCAGTAGACCATCCTATTTCTAACAGAAATATAATGTGAGCCACATACACAATTTTAAATTTTCTAGTAGCCACAGTAAAAAGGTAAAAAGAAACAAATGAAATTAATTTGAATACATTTTATTGAACCCTCTATATTTAAAATATTATCATTTCAACATGCACCCACTATAAAGTCATAATGAGATATTTTACATTCATTTTTGGGACTAAGACTTTAAAATCCGGTGTGCATCTTTTATTCAGAGCACATCTCCATTTGCAATGGCCACTTTTCAAGTGTTCAAAAGCCACATGGGGCTGGTGCCTCCTGTATGGGACAGCACAGGTTCAGACCTACCAGGAGAAGCAAGCAGTGGCTGGTGCTAAGGAGTTCTTACCCATTTGAATTTTCTTTTATTCAGTGTTAGGGGTTGAATTATGTCCCCCAAAAGATATGTTGAAGTACTAACCCCTAGTATCCCAGAATATGACCTTATTTGGAAATAGGGTTACTGTAGGTGTAATTCATTAAAATAAGGTTATACTAGAAGTAGAATGGGCTCTTAATCCAACAGGACTGGTATCTTTATGAGAAGAGAAAAGACAGAGACACACAGAGACAAAGCCATGAGACAACAGAGGCAGAGTCTGGAGGGATGAAGCTGCAAGCCAAGGATCCACGGCCACCACCAGAAGCTAAAAAGAGGCAAGGAAGAATTCTAGGCAGAGTTTCAGAGGGAACATGGTCCTGCTAACACCTTGAGTTCAGACTCCTAGCCTCCTGTATTATGAGAATAAACTTCTGTTGTTTTAAGCTACCCAGTTTGCAGTATTTTGTTCCATCAGCCCTAGGAAATAAATATATCCAGTAATCTCCCTATTCATCTTAGTTTTAGTGCTTTAGGCATTGCCAAGGGACTCCATGGATTTCAGTGCTGGGATGGGATGGAAGCTGGCATTGACGCTGATACTATGGTAGGTCAGCAAAGGTGCCAGGTAAGGGCCCAGATTGTGTTTGAGGGGAAAGAGCCAAAGCAATCTGAAGCAACATGTGAGACTCATGTAATGCACACAACTCCATGGTCAACACAAAAGCCCTGTTAGAGAAAGCCCCAAAGTGGCTCCATTATAGTCTTTGTTCCAAATCCATCTAAGAAAGCTTTCCCTAATAACGCCCACACCAACCTTGTCCTTCTCTGATCTCCCACAATTACTGGTTGCACCATGCTCATTTTAGCACAGTAATTTGTGAACATCTGACTCACATAGATCAGTTTTGTCTAACAAGCACAGCACCTGACCGACAGGGGTGCTGCTGCTTTTTACTGGTTTGGTGTCCCTTGCAGTGCCATCCCAGCCAGCAGTAAGCAAGGAGGTGCTGCATGGTTATCCATCCGAATGACCAGGATGTGACCCGATTGGTCAGCAGGCCTGAGGACTCTGCATTTCTATGGCAACTTCAGGCCTGGAGGACCCGGTGTGGGTCAGGAGCTCAAGAGCACCTGCCTGAAGTATCTCCCTGACTCACCTGCCTTTTCATCACTGGGGTTCTTCTGTTGCTGCTTCTCTCAGAGGAGTCACACTATATAAAAGTAAAATACAATCGTAGGGAACCAGCAAAGGCTAATAAACACACACCTGAAATGGATCCATCATTGGTTAAATGTTTTGGTACAAAGGGTTGCAGTGATCACCCTAAAAGGTAAATGAGTCATGAGAACACTTTAGAAGGCAGACGGTAATCAACCCAGGGTGGGCTTCCTTCCTTCCTGCTTAGCATTCTTTCTCTATTCCCCCTAAAGGCCCTTTAAAAATGCATAAGCATTTAGCACAAATGTCATTACCTGGTTTACTTCCAGAGACACCAGGTGGCTTCTTGATTTCCGACTTCAGCTTAGATGCCAGAATGAATCTCCTAAACCACTCCTCTTTTTCTCGGCCAGTTCTCCCAAAGAGATAGAGTATCTGATCTCGCTGGCCAGATCTTGCTCCCTCTTGAGGGTAGAGTGGCTTCTTAGCGTCCTCGCTTCCCTCAGTTGATGGCTTCTCTTCCAACGTCTCCTTATCGGTCTGAGCCTTAGACATAAAGTCATCTTGTCGACCAAGCTCGATACAAATGGGGTACTTTTTATTCCAGATTCGTTTTCGAGCCAAACTTTTAGGTACAAGATAAATCTACAGAGAAAGGGAAATGATTTACATACTAAGGACCGGCAACACTGTTCATTAATATTACACATAGTGCAAACGCAAACTTTATAGAATTCTGGACTAAAATGATGAATGCGAAATAATTTCTACCATCTTTTTATAATATGACTATAGAAACTAGAATGAATTTTTGGGAATGACTTGTTATTCTTCAGAATCATTTCAGAAACCAGATGTTTAAGAATTTTGTAAGAGTTACAAATATCTGTAATTTTCAGGTAGCAGTACCACAATAATGTCTAGCTGATTAACATCAACTAAGTTTGGATATCAATTGAGTTTAGTGACTCTGGGCCAAACTTAAGCTAGAAAAAAAGAATTGTCAACCAGGATGGCAAGCTCATGTTAACCTTGAGTGTCAACCTCAAATTAAGAATAAATTTATACAAAAACTATTTTAAGTACTTCTATCATTTTGGGGAAATCTAAAAATCATTCAGATGAGTTGCAGGAAGCACAGAGAACCTATAGCTTTGAGAAATAAACAGCTACATTTCTCACAAAAATATAAGTGCATAATACTTTATCAAAATGTAGTTATTTTGCATATCCATAATTTTCACATTTGCAGAGCCTTCATTAGTTAGTAACCTAGAACAACTACATATAGCTTTTTGTTTGACTGAAAGAATTATCATCATCATTATTATTATTGTAGACATGGTTGTCTCACTATGTTGCTCGGGCTGGTCTTGAACTCCAGGGCTCAAGTGATCCTCCCACCTCAGCCTCCCAAAGTGCTGGGATTACAGGCGTGAGCCCAGCCAGAATTAACTTGAAAGGTAGAATTCTGAGTACATGATGTCCTCACTCCTCAAGGTGTGGTCCGTGGACTAGCAACATGAGTACCAAATGGGAACTCATGAAAATGCCGCCTCCCGGGCCCCACCCAGAGTTGCTAAGTCAGAATCTGTATTTAACAAGATGTCTAGGTGATTTGTATATACATTAAAGTTTAAGAAGTACTGTCTTAAAGCATACTGATATTTATTAATAAGAAGCAAAACCAAAACCCTTTTCAGAGAAAAAAAAAATGCAATAAAACAACCAAGATTCCAAATGCTTTTCATTCTTGTAAACTCTCCTTCCAAAATTAGTTGGGCTCACCTTGCTGTCCGAGAGGTCATAGATTTTCTGGCTGATGTAGGTGACCTCTGGCTTTGTTTCATTATAGCTGGCCCTCCTGGATATATTTTTATTGGGCTTTGAAAGTCTTAAGACTCCACCCTCAAGTCGAACAAAGACTGAATGTGTCAAAGTTGCATGGTAAGTTTCTGGATCATAGTTGTAAATCTCATTCATCCATCCCTGATGAAGAAAAACTCCCATTAGTAAAATTAGAATAAACACAAATCTGATTTAGTGTGAAAATGACAAACACTGTGGTATTCAGGACACTGAAAACAAACCTGACAAGAACACAGGTGTCAACTTATTGAGGACTGGAGGTGGCTAAAACAAGTGCTTAGCTGGAAGGATAATCGGGACTGAGGATTAATTTGATACATTTTTGATAACTAAAAAAATCTGGATTTGGGGGAGAATGGCAATGTCCATTATACTAAATAAAGGGTTCTTTCTTTTTTTAAAGCTTATAAGCAAATCAAGAAATTCAAAAGTTTTATGTGACTGAGCAAGTCTCTCTGCTTGACCTCCTTTGGGAGTGAGTAATCCCACCCAGTCCAGCCTTCTTAAACAGCCAAACAAACGCTCTGCCCAGCTCAGCTGCAAACAAACTTTGAAACTTCATATTAATTTATGTTACCATTCTAGAACCCAGAGAACACCCAACGGTCCATTTCTATCTCACTACAGTATATACCTCATTGAAACCACGTAGTAAAGCAGATTATTGTGAATTAGGCATTAAATAAATCATAAACATTAATATAACCCATAATATGTCAGAAAGTTCAAAGATACATAGAAACTTGAATGAGTAAAACAGTGCCCCTGGGTTCTCGTCACCCCCACCAAATGGATATGAATGTACTCGCACACTGATTTTTAAAAAGTGGAAACAGATTGAAATGTCCAGACAAAACACACACACACACACACACAGTCCTAACACATCATAGAACTATGCTAAAGCTCATCTCATAGCTATAATCAATATTCATCATTTAACGCTCTGCCTGACCCGAAGTACTTTTCCAGATATGGGTAGCCCATATCTCTTTAAAAGAAGTTCTCTAGGAAATTTTAATTGATATGTTCTTACTCCCCTCTTTTTATAAATATCTTTGTAATGAGCAGAGAGATGCTAAAGATCACTATGCTAGAGTTGGGACTGCCATTCTTCTTAAGGAATAGCCATTTGCATGGTAAGAATTAGTTTTACACCAAAGTCTTGAAAGCCTCTCAGAATGAGGACTCCTCAGAATTCTTTTATTTATTCATCCTTTTGTCAAACCATGCATTGAATCTATGTGCCAAGTAACGTGTCAGGAGTCGATACAAAGATTGAGAGACAGACAGACAGATTGACTGATTGACTGCTCAGGCTAGAATGCAGTGGCATCATCATAGCTCACAGCAACCTCAAACTCCTAAGCTCAAGGAATCCTGCTGCCTCAGTCTCCCGAGTAGCTGGGACTACAGGCACACATTACCACGCCCTGATTTTTCTATTTTTTGTAGAGACAGGGTCTTGCTCAGGCTTGTTCAGGCTAGTGTCAAACTCTTGGCTTCAAGAAATCTTCCTGCCTTGGCCTCCCAAAGTGCTAGGATTACAGGCGTGAGCTGCCATGCCTGGATAGATACAAAGATTTTTAAAAAGGACAGGATCTTGACCCAAGGCTGTCCCAAAACAGTAGAGAGAAGAATTAAGTCTTTATTCCAATGTCCTTATAACCCCACTAGAGTAACCATAAAAGAGAAAAGTTGTCAGAAAAGAGTATCTAAGTGTAAAGGGAAAGTAAAAATGGACAAATACGTCTCTTTGTCATGTGGAAAAGGGTGTGAAATTTATGAGCCAATTATACAAACTTACACACCTCAGTAAATTTTTTGCACGAGCTGGGGAGATCTCTTCCTCCTCCCAATGAGTCACTGCCAGGAACAGCGTCTATTCAGCAATACTCAATGAGCAAGCAGTGGCCATGGGAAGAGGGTATAATCGAGGTGCTTGCAAAGGAACAGCAACGATCAGAGCAATGAAGTGAAAAGGGGACAAGCACTACAGATCACAGGGGGACCTGGAGTGGATGGTACCGTCAGGGCATTCGTTTGGGTGGATGTCTTTTTGCTAAGTGTAGAACTAAGCACATTCTTCAGTTCATAGTTTTTTGTATTTTTCTTTAATCTGTTCTTATGGTAAATTACATTCACTGACTTTCAAATGTTGACCCATTCTTCCACTCTCAGGATAAATGATGCATTTATTGGTCATGCTGGGATTGACAAGAGCTGATTCTACACATCTCTTTCCAACTCCATATTCAGTGACTTCATGTTCGTGGCTTGCAATTGGCCATGGTGGGAGTTTACCTACTATGGAAATAAATAGGCCTTTTCTAATATAAGCTTTTAATGCTATTAATTTCCCTCTAAGCACTGTGTAATTTTTGATATGTTGTATTTACAATTTCATTCAATTGAAAATATTTTCTAATTTTCCTCATTATCACAGGCTGTTTAGAACTATGTTTAACTTCCAAATATTTGGGAATTTTTCAGATATCTTTCTTATTGATTTCTACTTAAGTTCACTACAGTCAGAGAATATGCTGTATATAATTTATATTCTTTTAAATTTGTTATATGATCTATCTTTTTCAAGTACAGTTAAAAAATATGCATTCTGCTGTTGGGCAGAGTTCTCTATAAATATATTTGTCTTTGCAGACACAAACATGAGATCTTTCCTGACCAGAATACACTTCTTATCTTCTTATCCAATTTGGCTGAAGAAAATACTGTCTTCCATATAACAAGTTTACTAGGGCTAAAGTTCTAAAGACAACTAGATTAACGAAGAACTTGAAACAAGCATGATTTTTCTGGGATGCTTTAGAGCCATGCTCAAGGCCAGGTTATATTTACTTGCATAGCTACTAAAACCAAGAAGAATCCATGGAGAGAAGGAAGTAGGAGCTGATGAAAACATCTTAGGGTCAGGGAATCAAATGGCAACTTGCCATCAGTGTCATTTATGAGCATTCGGCCAGTCCCCGTATAGGATTCTTCCTGAATCATTTCCCTCTGAGTGTATATCTCTGGCTACCTGAGGATAGAGAGCATGTGTGGCAACCTCTGTGGTCTATCATAATACCTTAGCTGAGAAGGTCAACATTTATTTAATAACTATTTTGAATTGTGATAATAATTTGATATAAGACAAATATTACTGCCACAATATATCTGTATAAAATTTTTCATTAGTTTCTAGCTATGTAGGATCACAGAGATATGTAAAAAGGCCAATAGAATTAACATGATACTGGAATTTGGGACAAAATTCCCAGCATTACAGTTATCATCCACTCACCACCACCAAAGGGAAAAATGAGACAGGCATCATATTATGAAGTTGTTCTCAAATAAAAGGACAATCTCTGAGAAGTAATGTAAGCTGTGGAGAATTTTCCTTTTTGAAATTTCTGAGATTGAACAGGTTAATTATCTGATTTATGAGTAAGAGAAACTTAGTGATAAAACGTTGTTTCTCTCCAACTACTTTCATTTTGTCTTTCCTAAGTGAGAAAATGAAGAATTATCCAGGGAGATGCTGTCCAGTGGAAATAGAATGTGAGCCGTAAATGTGAGTCATGAAAATACGTAATTTTGAACGTTCTAGTAGCCACACTAAAAAAGAAAATAGCAGGTGAAATTAATTTTAACAATGTATGTTATTTAACGCAATATATCCAAAATATTATTACGACATGTAATCAATATTAAAAACCATTACTGATACATTACATTCTTTGTTTCATACTAAGTCTTCAAAATCCAAACACTTAGAGCACACCTCAGTTCGAACTAGCTACACTTCAAGTGCTCAACAGCTACGTAGGGCCGACGGCTATTGTACTAGAGATGGCATAGGGGCAGTTCTTGGATTTGAGCATTTTTAGCCCTAGATGCTTGGCTCAACCAGAATGGGCAAAATCTTCCTCTTTCCTCTTGGGAACACTTCCAACAATATGCAGTCTTAACGGTGAGAGCCATCTAACTCAGTACACGGCAGGGCAGTTTGATGCTGTTTTACTAGGGCGCTTCAAATGAGAGAAGATAATCTAAGTAATCTCCAGATGAAATAGTCTATCGTAGAAATCTGAAATCCTTTTTAAAAGCTAATCTGCACTATTAAAGACTCAAGAATATTAATAAAAGTAATCTAGGTAAAATGCTTTTTTAAAATTCTGATAGTTCTATAGGAAAATTATTAATAAAAGGTAATCAATTTATGGACAAACTTACATCAAGGTTTTAGCTTTGTCCTTTGATTTTTAGATTTAGAAAATAAAACACACAGGTACGTCTTGGGATACAAGGCACTACCAGCTCATTTGTTCACAGGACAGACACACTCGGGTGATAGCCATCACTCTGTCCCACTTTAACAAACTGCTGCTCAATTACTGTTCCTAGGAAAATCTTTGTCCCTGCATAGAGAGCAGCCATTTCCACAGAGCTTTCATAATTCGGTTTTTAGCCACAAAGCTGGCGCTCCACCCAACAGCCTGAGCTACTTACTACCTTAGCTGAGGAGCGGCCACCACAGAATTCTTGCTGGGCAGGAGCCTGTGTCCTTACACACGACCACAGTTCTGAGGTGAGTATAAAGTTACCCTTCTTTGTGGACAGCTCTGACAGATACAGGTCACCCTCTACCACGCACCACATTCCAGGAATCCTACAACAACCTGATTCAGAGGAATGTGGAGGATTCAGAGGAATGAAGAGTACTTTCACAGTGCAACAACACAAAATCTGACCTACTGCTGCACTACCGAGAAGCAGAGGCAAGAGGTTTCCTAGGAAGAGCATCTAAGAAATGCCCTCCCTTGGGAGAACCTGGAGGGGCCCCCAATTCCCTTCCACCACTTGGGCCTGGCCTTCTCTCCACCCCTATCTTTTCAGACTTACCAGCTGCTGCGGTTTCTTCTCCTTTTCATCTTCACATTTCCTCGTTCCTGAACTACCATGCTTCTTTCTTTGTGTTAAAGATTGATCAGAGGCTAAAGCCTACAGCTACCAAAAACCAAACAAATACAACCCACGAATCAGGATTTGAACCGCATGTCTATTGTGAACAATTATTTGTTATCTGCAGTGAGATCCTACCTTGATCACATCCAGTTACAGGAAGGGCCGCTGGTCAAAACACACATGGAGCACAACCCGCCCACCTTAACAGAACAGCTGAGCGTTGGACAGACCTGGGTTCCAACCCTGCCTCCACCACCTCCCAACTGTGCTCGCCTGTGAAAGGGTCCAGCATGACCTGCTGCCCAGCTTCAAGCCTCCCTGATCCCGACCTTATTCTATGCTAAAGCCAAAATGATTTTTCTCCATAGTGACACTACTATATTGAGGTACAATTTGCTTACACTTAAAATGAACAAATCTTAAGCATGTTTTTTTAATGCCAATACTAGTATTACTAGTATTCATAACAGCTGCTGACATTTTAGTTCACATTATGATCCAGGTACCTCAGGTGCAGTATCTCCTTCACTTCTGCCGATCCCCAACGATTTTACAGGTGAAGAAAGTGGCGAGAAAAGGTGAATGATTTGCCTCCCGAAGTCTAGAGACTGGCAAATCTGGGACTTAAACCAAATGTGTGTGACTCTGAGGCATAGGCTCCTATCTCAGCTCCGTGGCACAGCCCCAGCTGCAGTCTGGCTAGGGCCCAGTCACCCCTCGGGGTCATGGCAAAGATGGCATTCTCCCAGGAAGCCTCCCTGATCACCCAGGCTCAGCCCTCTGTCACTCTTCTCCTCTCGCTATGTCTATTAACTGCCTGGTTTAATTAACTGGGCTACAAACTCCACAACAGCAGGGATCATGTCTGTCAATCACAGTTGAAACAAATGTCTGTTGACTGAATACATGAATGAAACCTAATTCAGAGGGTGGCTGAGGATTAAAGGAAGTCTATGGAAAGCATGAGCAAGCATGACAGGCTGGTGTGCCCCTCGTCGCCTGTGCGTACAGTGCTAGCTGCATGAGTGCAGACAAGCAAGGAACAAGCTGAAGCCCTCCTGAGTGCAAGGAGCTGGAGAGGTTACTTTTCAAAGAGAAAAACCAAGTTAAAATTGCACAAAATGACACAGAACAAGAAAATAAGTAATCCCAGGAAGAATCTTAAGAATAAAATGTTAAAACTTTTCAGCACAGAAATGGAATTAGCTATTTCTTTTTTTTTTTTTTTTTTTTTGAGACAGAGTCTCACTCTGTTGCCCGGGCTAGAGTGCCGTGGCATCAACCTAGCTCACAGCAACCTCAAACTCCTGGGCTCAAGCAATCCTACTGCCTCAGCCTCCTGAGTAGCTGGGACTACAGGCATGCGCCGCCATGCCCGGCTAATTTTTTCTATATAGATTTTTAGCTGTCCAAGTAATTTCTTTCTATTTTTAGTAGAGACGGGGTCTCGCTCTTGCTCAGGCTGGTCTCGAACTCCTGAGCTCAAACGATCCACCCACCTCAGCCTCCCAGAGTGCTAGGATTACAGGCATGAGCCACCGCCCCCGGCCCAGAATTAGCTATTTCTTATCTAGAGCTAAGAGAAGCCCAGTGATTGGAGCCCAGATTTCCTGCTTATCTAACGCTTTTTCCATAATATTACAGGCTTTGATAGGAAACCCTGAAAGGATCACAGGAGCTGCTACTTGACCAGGTGTCCAGGTTGCACAGTGGCCTTAGGGAGGCTCAGGCCAGGAGGCCAGCCAGGCACAACTTTCCTCCAGTCCTTTCTGATTCTGTCCCCAAGGTACCCCTTTCCACCTGAAACCAGGTTGTTCTTGCAGAAAGCAATTTCCCAGTGCAAACCTAATCACCTTTTGATACCATTAATCAGCTAATTTTTTTTCCCAAGACTTGACCAATTCTTTGGATTTAAGCTGCACATGGAATTTTCAGATTTCAGTGGTCAATTATGAGATCTTGAGAGCAGCACAGCAACTCGGAGGCCTTCACCCTGTTCTCCATATAGTACCCCACTGTCTACTGCTCAGCTGTTCTAAAATTCTATTTTTTTTTTTTTTGGAGACAGGGTCTCACTCTGTCACCAAGGCTGGAGTGCAGTGGTGTGATCATATTTCACTGCAACCGCCAACTCTTGGGCTCAAGCAATTCTCCTGCCTCAGCCTCCTGAGTAGCGAAGGACTACAGGTGCATGCCACCGTGCCCACCTAATTAAAAAAAATTTTTTTTTGTAGAGATGGGGTCTTGCTAAGTTGCCCAGGTTGGTCTTGAACTCCTGGCCTCAAGCAATCTTCCTGTCTCAGCCTCCCAAAGTTCTGAGATTACAGGCATGTGCCACCACACCCGGCCTGTTCTAAAATTCTTAACCCTGAATTACTTACCAAGGAATTTTTCCACCTTTATTTTGTTATGAGACATGGGGGTGGGAATAAACAGATATAGCACATAGAAAGCAACTCATTCCATTTCAACAGCTCAACCAAAAACACTCAGCGATGCTCTCAACCCACACTAAAGCAACTCAGACAAGTCTCGTTTCTTTCTGAAGCTGGAACTGTTAAGATGGAGACAGTGCACGCCACTGGGGACAATGACCCAGTCAGCCAGGCTGCAGCTGTCTGGCCCACAGACTGGTCCTGTGATGGCGTTTGTAAAAGGTCAGGGGTTTCTCTTCAATTCTCTGCTGGATTTAGAAGCCACATATGACTGAAAGTACAAACCACAATCTATAAAACGGTCCATTTAATATTTGGAAAGATTAAAAGCTACAATTAACCTTTTGCAAAAAATAAAGTCTGGAAGAACTACTATTGTGCTCACTTTCAGTTATAGTGCCAATCAGGAGTTCAAGGCCAACGCTCTCTTGCCCAGCTTGATGCTGAGCTGACCAGAGAAAAGTGCCGGCGCCCTGGCCTAAAGAAGTAATGGGAATTTCTCTATCTTCAGTGTCCCGGGGGCCTGAGTGACACCAGGAACACCACAGTGTGTTTTCACCCACCCTTATATGGCTATGCTGGCATTGCGTCTGCCTGCCATTCAGATCCCTTGTGTCATTCCTTCATCTCCTCTACCAGGGAAGGAGCAAATCCTAAACACAAGAACAGAGCCAGGACCAGAGGCCACTGCTGCTGAAAATCATCTCTGAAGCGCACAAAAGGTGATTACTCTTCAGTCCCCAAAACTAAAACATAAGCAGGATTCTGTCTTTAGCAGGCTTAAACCCTTTTTGATGTATTAACGGTTTAGAACTGGAGTCATCAGTTAAAACACAGCATCACAGATCACGGAGTTTGAGAATATGGCAGGAACAGTCTAATAAACTTTACAGAACTTTAGATATAAATTTGATTTTATCCATGAAAGACAAGCATACCTACAGCCATACAGAATCCACACTATGAATGACAGCCTCAAGCTGATAGCCAACATTCAAAATAAATGCCGCTCAAAGATACTATGAAGAACATTAAAAAAAAAAAAACAAAAGTCCATTAGGGGAGGGAAGCATCAATACCACCCACACCCTCCAACTGCCTGCTTCAAGGTCACCTTCGCAGCAGTGACACCAGAAAGATTGGAATCAGGGCTAAAGTCACAGACTCTGTCTGGGAAAATAGCCTTTATCCCAGCTTTCCCATCTTCAGGGCAGCATCTCCCAAACTCAGATGACCACAGAACACTTTAAATTATAATGAATCGGCAGATAGTAAAAGACTAGGCGACAACGTGCACGCGAATTAGAAAAATAAAATGATCTCAAATAAAGCACTGGAATAACTAAGGTCTGAATTATGTTAATACATGATAAACATTAAACATTAACAAGTGTTGAAATTTTAAGATAAATAAAGCAAATCTGAACTTTTCAGATATATCTTTATCAGTTAAACAATTTTCTGAGTGTGTACCAATATATACCTTTACTTATAAATTATATACATGTTCTAATGTAATACAGCTTTTATAAAAAGTAAACAATAGAAATAAAGAGAAAAAATGCAATAATTAGCCTTTTGCTAATAATTAGTTTTTCCATCATGACAGCTTCATACCGTCTTCAGCTGACACCTTAAGGGCACAATATTATACTCAGAGGGAGATTCATTGTTGATGACAATGGATGTAAATACATTATTTCGAGTAGTCTCAATGATAATTTTCAAAGTTGGGGCCAAGGTCAATATATGGTCATCCATATGTTAAATATCTGCTAGGCTTATTTACTTTCTTAGCTAGAAAGAGCAAAAATAGATGACAGAAACTTTAATATTTTCTTCACAGTGTCTTCAGCAACCCATTTTGGACACCACGGAAAGAAGCAACAGAATGAAACAGCATGTTAACAACAGTGGCCTGGGCACCAATGCAAAAGCACGCTCATGCCCTGGGACCAGCTGCTTGCAATCTCATATTTGGGGTAGCAAGCCTCTTCTTAACGGCTAATTATTATACAACGAGAACGGTCTTTGATGTATCCAGTACTTTCCTTATATATTAAATATAAATTTAATAATGAAAAGATATCTAGCATTGATTTTTTTTCATAGTTAATATCCTTCTCTTCCAAGAAAGATTTGAGAAAACCTAGACCCACAATGTCCCATAGCCTCTTTTCTCACTCCATAGATGACACTTAGAATAAAACCAAAGAGCATGACCCTGGAATACCTTGCTGGAATTGAGGATGCATTTTCAGGATGCCATGAAGTGTATTTATACAGAGGTAGACCAGAATTACAGTCCAGCCATGCCATAAGTTAATGAGTTGAGTGGAAAACTGGCAAAATGTTGATAACTGTTGAAACTGGGTATTGGGAACAAGGGAAGGGGGGTTCATTTTACTATTCTCCCTACTTTTCTGTATATTTGAATTTTCTAAAGTAAAAAGTTAAAAAACAAATTTCAAAAAAAGTCATTCTGGAATCACCTGACATCCTTAACCACATTGTTCCTGGAATTCAGGAAGCACGTTCCACACAGTTGCCTCTCCAACCAACTGCAAAATGCAGGGTAGCTGCTTATAAATGAGAGCAGCCTGCGTTGAAACACCTCCCTGGATAAAACTTCTCCAGCAACAAGGGGCACTGAGAAGTAGTCATGTTGTACTCATACTGAGGGTTATAAAAGACCACCAGAAAGCAAGTCAAGTCTCTTTTGGCTATAATGAGGGTATTTTCTCTTAAAGACTTTCTCACTCTAGTTTCTTAGAAGAAAAGAATTTCACGAAATTGAGACTAAATTTACAAGTTGAAATTTCTTCCCAAAATTGATAATGTCCACCCTATAAAATTATTCTTTTATATATCAAAACCAAAGCCTGTATTCAAGGAACGTAAATATTTAAAAACCCTATCCCTCTAGATATCTAAGTACGACACAACCTAAAGAAAAAGGTTCTCGAAAATTCATTTCTATTAGTCTCCACAATGGCATAAATATAATTTTAGTTAATCTTCTGTTTCTAGGCCACATCTTTTAAATAGGGACAGATTATCACTCTGGAAACTGACATCCTACTGCTACGTTCTATTGACGGCTTATAAATCTGAGATAAAGAATTTGCTCATAAATATAATTTAAAACTGCATCTAAGTCACACACTCAAACACAAATCCAAGAACCTTATGAAATCTTCAGGAAGCTTTTCATGATAAACATGGAAAAGTCAGTGTGCAAGAATGGCTCTGAATTAAATATACTTCTGGTCAAGTGAGTAGAGTACATTCTGGGGGAAGGACCATGCAATTTGGTGAAGAGTACTCAGCAAACAGCCCAAGGCCAAAATGCTGACTCTAAATGCCTCATTCTCCCCAAGCCCAAACCTACTTGTTCCCAGGCATCTATTAATAGCTCCTCACCCAACCTAAGAACTCCAGAAAGCTGCCACATGGGGGATGGTGCTACGGCCTCTGCCTGGAGCTAACCTCCCCTGCCCACCACGCTGTAAGTCCTGTGAGCTTCTCCTAACGTTTCAGTCTTGGCCCTCACTTTCACACAGTCACGTGTCACTTCCTGCTGAATGCCTGTGGCAACCTTTCTCCTATTTGCTGCTTCTCATCAGCTATGAACTCCCACACACTAAGAACAAATGCGCTTTGGACGAGGTCCTAAGAGTTCCTCTGTGGACCTTGTGACAGCTCTTTGGCCAGACAGAGCCCTTTCCTGCTCGTATTCCAGACAGTACAGCTGCTGACCGGCTGGGTTCCCAGGGCGAGACGTGGAGTATCCTGAGGCCTAAACAACCACATGGCAGTCTTTGAGAACTTGACTTGGCTGCGAACGGGTCTTTTTGGCTCATCATTCCACATACTCAAGACTGCTGCAGTGCCATTTTTAAATACATATGTCTGCACTGTGAATGGAATAAGAAAATAGCCCCAATAAAGTACAGAAAAGCCTCATTTTTCTCCTCTCTTTTCTCATCATGTGAAGTCACGCAGAAGAAAAACTGTCGTGCTCCTTGAACTGTTTGTAAAGCCACAAAGGAGCCATACTTTTAGTCTACTCCAGGCTGCAAGCACTTCCTGGAACCGTCAATGAGAAGAACTTACATGGCTCAGAAGTTCAAAATCACATGGCCTCCTAAAACACTCCCTGAGCATCCAGCTCCCCACCTGATGGGTTCATGGCTCACAGCGAGTCTATTTAGAATGTCAAGTACGGAGGATCACTCTCCAGGGCTGGGCCTCTGTATTAGAAATCTAGATCACAGGCAGGTGTTATAGCCTCCTGTAGCAGTGAGGTTTTTGGTTTTTTTTTTTAAAGGTTTCCATACCTGCCCTCAAGAACTGCATCATTATATCCTCTATAAAAACTAACTAAATAGGACCAGATGCACAGAAAATAACTCAAATCATCTGAGTAATCTCCCAAAATCAAACTATTTTCAAAAAGTGGCTCTTTTGACTTGCCCTAGACACAGGTTCATAGATCTGTTTTATAAAGAAACCAAGGCCTACTTCCTGCATCACTTTAAAGTGATAGACTTGGAGGCAGAACGGAAATCTAGAACTCATCACCACGCGCATTTCTCCAACCCTCCACTTAGCCATTCTTCTACTCCCTTTGCATTCAGGAGGGCAGCACTGTGTGAGCACTGGTCAGAAGAAAGCAGGCTTGTCAGATGTCAGGTTTCAAATCCTAAAAAAGATGGACCAGTTGGCTTGTCCACTTTAGTAGGGAAAGGAAATAAAGCTAACAGAAAGCTGTACTTTTTAGTAATTATTTTTCATCTTCTTTTTTTAAATTTTATTTATTTATTTATTTATTTTTTTGAGACAGAGTCTTACTCTGTTGCCCGGGCTAGAGTGCCGTGGCGTCAGCCTAGCTCACAGCAACCTCAAACTCCTGGACCTGAGCGATCCTCCTGCCTTAGCCTCCTGAGTAGCTGGGACTACAGGCATGCGCCATCATGTCCAGCTAATTTTTTCTATATATTTTTGGTTGTCCAGCCAATTTCTTCCCATTTTTAGTAGAGACAGGGTCTTGCTCTTGCTCAGGCTGGGCTTGAACTCCTGAGCTCAAACGATCCTCCCGCCTCGGCCTCCCAGAGTGCTAGGATTACAGGCGTGAGCCACCGCGCCTGGCCTCATCTTCTCAAAAGATCACTCCTATTAACCTCTGATTAATTTTTTTTTTAAAGCAAGTAGCAAGGATTTCTTTTAAAAGGCAATTTCACCAGAAGATGGCAGGGTCAATATCAACTCATTGTATAAATTTTCAGATAAAATCTATTTAATAATTCCTGATTCATCTACTCATCCATTCATCTAACAGTTACTTATCACAGGCCTAACACATGGCAGGTGCTGACGATGCAAAGAACTCTAAGACCCTAGGGCAGGGGTTGGCAAACTGGGCGAGAGACCTGTTTCTGTAAAGTTTTATTGGAACATAGCTATATCCTTTCATTTACATATTACCTATGGCTGCTTTCCAATGCAGAGCTGTATGGTTGCAACAGAGACTATATGGCCCACAAGCCTGAAACATTTACTATCTGGCCCTTTGAGAAAAAGGTTGCTGAGCCCTGCGTGGAGCCATAAGATGGCAAGAGCCTGGGCCCCTGAATCAATATGTGTGGGAGGCCACTGACCCACCTGGAACACGCATAACAGACTGTTACGTGGACAAGAAACTTCTAATTTGTTACAATAACTAGTTTTATCTTAACTCATACGTAAAGCACAATGTTCAATAAGAAAACATAACAGAAGTGCTCAAAGTTAGACTCCACTACACTTTCCTTATCACAACATTTGAGACCTAAAGTTAATGTCAATGCTGCTAAATGCTTTAAAGTGCTATAGTTTCTTAAATGGTTCCCACGAGTATGACTTTCATTCAGTAAAACTAATTAAGCCCAAAGAGCATTTGCATTTGAAATCTTTGACTTGCAACAGATAACATACCTTTCTAATCCTTAGTAGTGTCCCTTTCTAAATAGAGAATGTATTTAGCCAGGTTTCTAAAAACAGCCCCGCATACCAAACAAAAGACCTCAGGCTAAAATGTACTTTTTCCTCATTTGTAAGGAAACTATTCTAAACTAGTTAAGGCTAAGAATGAAAAAGATTTTTTTTTTTTTAAATGATCAGTTAGTCAAACATCAATCAGGAAGAATACTCAGAAGGCAGTCTAAGACAATTTGCTTAGATTAGAGGTATCAGTCTATGAAAGCATTAAAGTACTTGTTCTCTACAAGGAAAATTCAAATATGTATTTCCCAGGCACTGTGGGCAAAACACCTTCCTTAAGAGAAAAGGCTAGCCCTGCTTGGCTCCACCATTCACCAGCTGTGTGACTTTGGGCAAGTAACTTAACCTCTCTGGGCCTTCATCCTCATGAGCATATACCCTAACTGAAGAGGGTTGTGATGAGGATTGAATTAGATAATGTACCCAACACTTAACCCACTCAGCATGACAGTGTTGCCTTTACTGTTTCAGTGATCAAAGCAACCAGACTGTCCCATAACATTAAAATACCATTCCGCTGGCATCCTCTATGTAGTTATTAAACTCTTGACATAGAGTAGTGATAGATAAACACTAAAGATTGGCCGGATTAAAACCAGTATCTTCCCAAGACAGTAAGTACTCAAATCGGTTTAAACTGAATGCCACAGTAGGTCATTAGGCACTGTAGTAAGCGTAAGAACCATTTTTCTTTGCAAAAGTTAGCACTAACTTACTTACAGGGCAGGTACTTCAGGCAGTCACAGAACCACTCTATCAAGAAAAGCTTGGCAATCACGCATACTGAGTCACTTTTGCTCCACTTCATATATTAATGCTAAGCTTAAGGGTGTCACATCCTCAAGACTCAACACCAGCTTCTCTTAAAAAAGAAACAGTCTCATAACATATCATCATGTGAAAGGAAAAAAGGGTCAGAATGCAAAATATACAATTCCATTAAATCAAAACAGACAAAAAGAGTGGGCGAGTATGCATGTGATGTATACACTCATACATGCAGAAATTAAAATTTAAAAAAAGCTAGGAAATATACCAAATTATCAGCTATAATTCCCATCCACTAGTGATAAAAATTTTTTTCTTTGAGTTTCTTGGGTTTTTTAAACATTGACAATGTGTTTCTTTTAAGCAAGGAAAAGAGTTTATGAAATTTGAAAAACGAACTATTTTGGACTCCAAAAGAGTTCTTCCCTTTGTTTTTGCAATAAAGAGAGATTATATACCATTTTTGGAGCACTCTTATTTAAATACAGGAGAGGAAAAATCTACTAATTTAACAAAGAAACCAAACAAGCTTTGAACTTGAAAAGCTGAAGATTAAAATCAATAATTAAGATTCAAAACTGCTCCAGGCAGGGAAACTGAGTTCTCTTTTTGTACATCTTTAACACAAGGGCTCCTCCAGGCAGGTCTAGGCCTGAACTTTCTGCAGAGAGCTGTCATGGGAAAAGCAGGAAGAGGGAACACCAGGGCTCAATTCCTAACTCTATTACTTAATGAAATGGCAAAAACCTTGGACAAATGATCACCTTTTAGAATCTGTGTCTCCTCATGTGTAAAATTGGAAGCATCAAAAGCCTATAGGTGATTGTGAAGTTGAATTAGATAACTTTTATAAAGCAGTGTTCTCTAAACTTTTCTGATTCCATGTCCTATCTATAAAAACATATAAAGTCAGCTCTCTGTATCCACAGGTTATGAATCTGTGGATTCAATCAATCACGATCAAAAATATTTTTTAAAAACTAAAATACAAATTAAAAAAAATATAGTACAACCATTTACATTGTATTAGGTATTATAAGTAACATATAGATGATTTGAAGTATATAGGAGAATGTGTGTAGGTTATATGCAGACACTATACCATTTTATATTAGGGACTTGAGCATCCATGGACTTTGGTATCCTTGGCGGTCCTGGAACCCAATCCTCCATCGATATTGAGGGATGACCATATATAAATGTCTGTGTGCATATGACATACTAACTATATAAGCTACTTTTATGTTGTGTGTTGTACTTTTATATTGTGTATATTACGAAATATATACAAGCAATTTTAAAAATATGCATAAATAAACATAAATAGAAGTTCTACAGTTTTCTTCGTGCATGCTGATGGATTGTCCCAGGCACCCCTCAGGAGGCCCAAAGCCTGACATCTGGCATGTAACTCAAAGGTGACATCTCTTTCTCCAGCTCCTTCCCCACTGAGCAGAGGAAAAAGAAACAATAGCAGGGCCAATCACCAACGATGTGTCTTCTCTTTCTCCTTCCTTTCTCTTGCAATTCCCAGAGTACTTAACCCTTCTCCAGAATATTTAACTCTAACACACTCAGAAATAACAAATCATCAACAAGGAGCAAATCCCTGGCAAGTTTAGAGACAGACCAAAACAGAAACAGGACATAACCGTTACATTCTAGAGCCATGAGATCTCTGAAAACACTACTTGGTAAATCTGCAAAACTTGAGCTAGAATGAGGTTTACCAGATCACTCTCTTAGGTGCCTGGAGAATGAAGAAACCCCAAGGTCTTAAAAATACTGCTTGTGCAAAAATCTTTAGTACTAACCAAAAAACTTAAGTTAGATCTAAAATAAGGCTGTATGTGAGAGTACGTGTACTAGTCAGCTGCTGGGGAGGGCTTACCTTTAGTATTTCAGGTTCTTTGATATCCAGAGAGCTTGTGTTCCAGTGTTGCAGATTTTTATGTAACTTGTGATATTTATGAGCACTTGGTGGTGTAAAAAACCAAATCATGCAAACCGCAGTCATGAACCCAAGGCCAATTCCCAGAAAGAGTCCACTCACGTAGAGCGGGAGGGGAAGGATGAGGTACGCGTAGACACACATTATAAAGAAGCCCAACGTCTTCACTGGTAATTCCGGGTGCTGCATGGCCCCATCTGCCTCCTCTTCACTATCAAGAACCACAGTACCATCATCCAGCAGCACCTCTGGCTTGAGAGAGATATCTGTTGATTTATCAACTTTACTCTCGGGCTCTATTTCCAAATCAAAGTCCTCAGTGTACAGTTCACAAAACTCTTCATCTTCTTTGCTCACTAAGGCAGACAAAGAACATTTCTCAAGAACCAGAGAGCTTGTCTTCAAGCCTAAATCCTTCAGACTGCTCCCCTGGGAACTTTTCAGTTCTGCCTCTCTTGGGGGCTCGTCAGTGGATTTGGGGTGGTCACTTCTGGGGATGTTGGAATCGCTTCCATAGCCGTCCCCCTCGGAGTCACCCTCCTCCTCCTTGATGCTGTAGTTGTTATTGCTTTCCAAGTGCCCGTTCAAGCTGGACAGGTTGGAGAGTTCTGAAGCACTTGAAGATAAGGCTTTGGGCCTATGGCTGCCACTTTCTTCCCCTATAATTTTACTAAGAAGCTGAAAAGGCTCATATATGACTTCTGAAAGGCGTCGTTTAGTGTCTTCAATTTTAGCCTCCATTTCGGGCACTTTAAAAAAGGAGCGCGTATCGGAGGGAGAAGTCAGTGGGGAAGAAGGTGCAGTTTTGGAATCTCCACCTGTGTTTCGAGGCTGCGTGAACTGCTTGAACAGGTGTAAATTCAGTTTGGAGTCAGGTGGCTTGTAGGACACAGTATCTGACTCCTGCCGGGAAGTATCTGTGGACAGAGACTTGACTAATGTCTTCATCAAGTGCCTGTGCCTTGGGGGATGTGGGGATTCTTTTGGCTCCACCTCAGTTGACAGGGACTTCACAAGGCTGATGAAGGGTTTTGCACTGGAAAGGGCGGAGGTTGAGGCACTCGATGAGAGGATAGGAGACTTGGAAGGAGAGGACAACGGAGAAGAAGAACTGGTTTTCTGCTCAGAAAGGGATGACACACTGGGAGAGCTAGCTAAGTGCCCCGATGAAGACGACCCTGGGGACAGAGCCAATGGCACCGTACTTAATACCTGTGCTGCCAGAGGAGGGGACTCCAACAGCTTTACAGTGTTCTTGGAGACGGGCAAAATGGCAGGGGCTTGGGACACGGACAGTCCATCTGCCAGGATGGGCAAGGCAGCAGGGCCAGCAGGGTCATGGCCGTCTTGGGGTTCAAAATAGAGGTCTTCCTTGGCTTCGAGCCCTGTTACAATGCTTTGGTCGTCCAGCCCCTCCTCAAGGTACTCCCTGAACTCCTCCTCCTCTTCCTCCTCCTCCTCCCCGGATGCCGAGAAGTGAATGGCGATGGTATCTCGGGACAGGGACCTCTGCACGTGCACTTTGGGGGCCGATGGTTTTGGCATGTCAATGGTTTTCTCGGCATGGCGACCATTCAGACTTGTCATTGCCGGCTTCACAAGGGCTCAGGCTCTGTGAAAACAGTGAGAGAAGCAGAAGTCAGAGAGCAGTTTCTCTCCACGGGAGACACCATCATTTGCAGAGAGGAGCCCAGATGAAGCTCAGTTTAAGTGGTGATTATGCTTTTACTTGGCAGATGTCCACTGTTTTTCACTTCAGTGGGTTTAATGGTTTAACTTTCACTAGATAAGCTCTAGTTAGGCATTCTCTTTTATGAGTAAACTACAGACCAGTGTATAAATGCCATACAATCTGTCTTACTTCACAACACCTCAATAATCGTTTCCTCCCTTTTAACTGGCTCATTTTGATCAGCAGTTCTCTGATTTCAACTCTTGAAATACCTAAACAATAGATGTTACCAGCATTACTTCAGAAGTCCAACAGGATGAAATGCATTATCCTGGTGATTTTGAGGATCTTGGAACAAAAATTTCACCAGTGGCTTTCTAGCTGTAAAGAGCTAACCCAGGAGGGGCACTGCTTCCACCACAATTGCCACAGCAATCCTAACGATTATGTGGCTTGGTCTCCCTCCAACGCTCACACTGTCTTGCCATTGCAAATAAGTAGCAAAGTATCCAAGTGTGGAAATCTGTAAATTTATTGCCACGGCCTGTTGGCTTCTTTATTCCCCAAATGGTAGGTACCATGAGACCAGAGTATTTAGGTGGCCATGAACACATGGCCATGTTTTGGGGCTTCAGGTTAAAGCAAATATATTTTAAACTAATCCAAGATTTAAATGGCAGGAAAATGAAGTTATCATTGCTGTGACCCACCACCAACCAATAACCCTACCAAGGGCTGTGGTGAGAGACATGGAAGCTGTGCTTTCTGCCCTTCTGGAGCTCAGTAGCTAGTAGCTCCTTTTTGGAGCTTAGCTGGAGAGAAGGCAAAACGCCTGAAAAGCTGGGCAGCAAAACAAGATGTCAAGCCCACCTGTGACATCTAGTACATTCCATCTCTCCTTATTCACGATGGCCCATGTACTGGGAACCAGGCATCATGACAGGCCTTTACTAGATGGAAATTAACATCACATTCTGGACAGAGACCCTGTCAAAAGAGCCAAAACACAGGGTGGACTTGAAGAGTTCTGAGGAGGGTGAGACCAGTGTGAGAGGTGGGACACCCAGTCTGGAACTCATGGGTGGGATGTGCTAAATGGGCATGATCAGGAGAAGGGAAAGGACAAGGACACGAAGATGGCAGGGACAGATGTGTGAGGCTACCTGGCTCTACTCTGCCCCCAGGACAGAGGGGTGGATATGGGGAGCAGAGGAGGCTACTGGGACTAGACAGGCACCACAGAGCAGTGGAAACAGCACCCGCCCTGGGCCCAGGAAATAGGGCTTCTGGTACATGTTCCTTTCCAGGTGACTCTGCAGGACCTTAAACAAGCCATGGGATCTCTGGGTCTCAGTATCTTAATCTGTAAAATGGGGCATCTAGGACAGGAGACTTGGAAAGAGAGGACAATGAAGAGAAAGAACTGGTTTTCTGGCCGGGAGCGGTGGCTCACGCCTGTAATCCTAGCACTCTGGGAGGCCGAGGTGGGCGGATCGTTCTGAGCTCAGGAGTTCGAGACCAGCCTGAGCAAGAGCGAGACCCCGTCTCTACCAAAAATACAAAGAAATTAATTGGACAGCT
>CAUYSK010058517.1:0-15078 GCA_963575035.1 Avahi laniger
CTATATATATTTTTAGCTGTCCAATTAATTTCTTTCTATTTTTGGTAGAGACGGGGTCTCACTCTTGCTCAGGCTGGTCTCGAACTCCTGAGCTCAGAACGATCCGCCCGCCTCGGCCTCCCAGAGAGCTAGGATTACAGGCGTGAGCCACCGCGCCCGGCTCCATGATCTCTTAGTGTTCAGAACGCCCCAGGGCTCAGTTCTCAGTCCTCTCCTCTTCTCTATAACTTAAACCTTTGATGGTCTCGTCCAGTCTCATGGTATTAAAAACACCTTTATCCTGATGACTCTTCAATTTTTATCTCCTGGATTACAGGCTTATATGTACACATGTGCATATTCAACATCTCCACTAAGATGTTTAACAGACATCTCAAATTCAACGTGTCAAAAACGAAACTCCTAATCTCCCCTCAAAAGCTGCTTTACTCACAGCTTCCCCATCTCAGTTGCTGGCAACTTGATCGAGCCAGTGCTCGTGCCATAATTCTTACAGTCATCCTTCTCTCTTTCTCTCACAGCCCACATCTAATCAGCCAGGAAGCCTTATTGCTAGTACCTGCAAGGTACACCCAGAATCCAGTCTCCTCTTACCATTTCCATTGCCACCATCCAGATCCGCCATGTCTTGCCTCCAAGTTACCGCAACATACTCCCAACTCGTCTTCCTGCTCATACGCCCTTGTCTATCCTCAGCACCACAGCTCAAGTAATCCTTTTCAAAAGCAATCGGTGGCCTCACTTCTTTACCCAAAAACTTTGCAATGGCTCAGAGTAAAAGCCAAAGCCCAACAAACGCCTTTAAACTCTTTCCTGGTCTGCTCCCGCCCCAGAGCTCCCTGCCCTCCTCTCTTCTGCTCCCCCTGCTCACTCCACGGCCCCTGGCCTCCTTGCTGTTGCTCAGATGTGCCAGAGAAGCTCTACCTGCGCCCTCTGCCCAGAATGCTCTTTGTCAGATACCTGGAGGCCAGCCCCACACTGCTTTCAAGCCTCTGTTCAAATGTCATCCTCACAATGCCACTTATCCTGCCATATTTAATACTGTAAATTGTCCCCAGCCCCAGTATTCCCAGCCTCCTTACCCTGCTTCACTTTTTTTCCATAGCACATATCACTTTCTGCTATATAATATATGAAGCAAACATCTTATCTATTGGGTTCATTATTGTCTCCTCCTGCTGGAACATAAGTACCACAAAGGCAGAGATCTTTGTTTCATTGATACATCCTGAGCTCCAAGTACAGTGCCTGGAATATAGAAGGCACTCAGTAAATACCTGTCAAATAAATGGATAGATTTTTTTAAGCTTCAGCCACAAGACGATCCTGCTACAAGGCAAATATTGGGGACAGTTGATACATTCAGCTTAAGGCTTCCAATCTGAGCAATTAACATATCTTATAAGCTAGAGCAGGAACTATAAGTGAGATGTCTTTGATACATCTCCTTTCTAGCTCACTCCTCATACCAGCGTTCCGGTCTTCTCCTGCGGATGGGGAATGAACACCGTTAATAGTGTCTGCTCAGGGTTTATCCTCCCTAGAATAATTTGGTCCTCTTCCTCCTCACCTCCATAGGGTCCTCACTATGACCCAATTTCCAAGGTCTTGAAACCAAAAAAATGAGTGGTGATTCCATTTTTAAAAATATATCGGAGATTTGTAAAATAAGTCAACATTGCTAATATTGCAATATAGCAAGAGAGAATGATAAGGGATAGTAGGAAACCCAAGCAAAGGGCTGGAATGGGAGCTCTATGTTACTGGAGGCAAAAACGAAGGTCCTGGAAGAGAGAGAAGAGGGGCAGCCATCATAAGACACATCTTATTTCTGCCTAAGTTGGACTCCTGGGCTAACATACCCTGTCCCGTCATGCTGCTGGCACCTAGGATAGCCTGGTGGAAGCTGCTCCAGAATTCTGGGAAACACCCACTGAATGAGAAATGTCCAGGCAGGTGTGTGGCAAGTGTTGTCTCCTAATGGAGCTTTTCTGGAGACCACAGGCCATTTCCACACCGCTCTCTACACTGACAGCACTCTACAGCATTAGAGTCAACTAGAGGAAGGTTGAGTTTTTGCTTCATTAAGTACTGAGCTCTTGTGCATAATTAACCCTCAAAAAAAACTGTATTTTCTACGCAGCACTGAATTGCTTAATCTTGGTCAAAAAGAAATCAACAGGGAAAGTACTGGGCACATAGTGAGCGGGCTTTCAACAAACATTAGTCCCTTCCTCCTCTCTTGTTTTCCTCTAGTACCCGCCCCCAACCTCCTTCGAGATGACTATTTTCCCTGTTTGTCTCTTTCACAGCATATCTGTATTTCTTCTTATTTGGCCCCAGATGTCAGATTGGCTTTCATTACTCCAGGCTGAATCATTTGATTTCCTGTCCGTGTTCCTAACCTTTCCAGATCCTCTTGTATCATTTCTCAGTCACTCCTGCTGTTTACAATACCTCTCAATTTAAAGCCATCTGCAAATCTCATTAACAAACCTCCTTCTCCCCCACGATCATAAGACATGTTGAACATAACAAGACCTGACACCCATTCTTCCTCTCCATTTGAGGCACCCTCTCTGGGTTACTTTAACTTATTACCATTTGTATATGATTATATTATTACTGCACACGTATTCCCAATCTAGGCAAGTCTAATATGTGAAAATCAGGATTAATCACTTGTTAAAATTAAGTTACTCTTCACTTTACGGAAAACATAATTATTAATTCCTTTAACTAGTCACTTTCCTAGTATATTTAAAATACTTAAGCTTGCGGAAAAAAAAAATCACCTGACTTTTCAAAGTCAGTTATAGCCTTGAATATAGGAGTTTAATATTCTTTATTCACTTTAGTCTATAAGAAATTTTTTCTTAGTAGAGTTTTCAAATAAGATTCAAATTTTTCCATGTTAATAGTAAGCATCTGAGGAACCCACCAGTTTTCTCACTGCCAACTCCTTGGATCTTGGCTTCAACTTTCCTCACCCTTTTTCCTGATAATACTCAAAGTGTTTTCAGATCCTACCTATTCTTCCTTCCTCAAAACTTTTTGAGTTCCTTCTATGTTCCAAGCACTGTGCTAGGTGCTGGGATACAATAATGAGTCCCCAATCTCTAGGAGCTCTTAACCCAGGAAAGAACACGAAGGGAAATAATACCGTGAGGCCCTGCCATACTCTGGGCCTGCAATGTGTGGGATCCCATTTAGGCCCCACAGAAACCCCATCTTACAGCTGGGAAAACAAAGGTTCAGAGAAGTTAAGTAATTTGCCTTTGATGTGGAATATGAAATCGACAACTTACAGAAGAAATACAAAGGACAATAGACATATGGAGAAAATACTCAACCTTACTAGTTGCCAAAAAATATATATTAAATTAGTTACTATTTTTTACCTATGGAATTGGTAAAGAGAAAAATAATATTCAAAGCTTGTGGGGTTGCAGTGATACAGGCTCTCCTACATAGCACTGCAGGGACTATAAAGTGATATAATCTTCTTGAGAAACAGTTAGTAATATGTAGCAAGGACCATTATAAGAGGAAGTAACCCTAATGTCCACCACAAGGGAATGAAATAAATGATGCTACATCCATACAATGAAATTGCATACAGTCATGAAAAATCATGTAGAATATGTAATGACCTGTAAAGTTTTTATGAATATTAAGTGAAAAAGCATATTACAGAATAATGTAGCCTATGGGATTACAATATATACAGGCTTGTGTGTGTGTAGAAAAGACTGGAAGAATAGATAACAATATGTTCATAAGGGTTATTAATAAGTGGGATGGGGCTTTTTCTACTTGTATGTTTTAAATTTGGATAATAAAAACCCCCAAACATTGCAATAAACAGCAGTGCAGACTGAGTCAAGTAAATTATTTAAAAATCACCCATCTGGTATATTCTGTTAAGCCTAGCTTTCTAACTCCAAAATCCATTGTCTTTCTACATCCTATTCATCTTCAGCTCCTTAACCCTGATTATATCCTATCTAGAGTAATCCCTTGATGGCTTTTCCAGTTTCAACCTCTGTTTTTTATCACGAGATTAATTTCTCCCACCAAGATGGCTCGCTCTTCCAAAATCTCTAATCTGGCACTCTTACTGCTTTCAGCAACCCTGGCTTTTTTCAAAGTCTCCTGGCAGGTCATCCCAATTTTCATCATCTGCTTTTTTTCTGTAAAACCTGACCAAGCCTTACAAGGTTTTCAGCCTCTCTCAACAGCAAACCTTGGTATTTGGGTTAGGACAATTCTTCGTTGGGCACAGCTGTCCCCCACCCTGGCCAGCTAAACGCCTTCAGGGCTTCACTACCACAACAAAATTGCCACCACACATTTCAAATCACATCCCAAGGGTGGGTAATTAAACCACCCTATCATGAGCCCAGTTAACCCTCTAAGCTCATCTTTTTCTATTTCTCCACTCTGGCTCCATTCCAGCCACACTGGCCTCCTTGCTGTGCTTCTCCTAAGCCCCTGAAGGCAGGGATTTGGGTAAGAGTTGGAGGTCGTAGTGTTCCTGTCATCTGTACAACCAGTTCCTGTATTAAATTCCCCCTCTTTTAAGTACTTGATTGGTTTTTATTCAGTTTTTCCCAACTGTAAATTAGCTAACCAATGAAATCTCACTCTTTCCCCAGGTTTCCACAGCTGTAAACCTCTCCTACAGGATCTCAGGGTATTGCAAAGTCTGAACTAAAAAGTACATCCACACTTCCCTTTGCCTTCTCTGTTTTGGGAAGGTATGTAAACTATCTCTTAGGGGCAGGAGAGAGAAATTATGTGGATACCAAGTCAATGGTACTGTATTGAAATTATGCACCTCTCCCTCCTATTTTGAGCTCCTTGAGGGCAGGCTTTGTAACTTTCTCTTTATATTCCTCTGAAATAAACTAGTGCCTGGAAATCCTGGGCACAAAATACCCCTACCACAGCCTCCTCCCTGACAGACTAAGGAGGTAGAGTGTAATGGTGATGATTTAGCAAGGTGGGCATCAATGACTGAGTGATGGACATAGAGTTTGGCATGAATGTAATTGACAAGGCTTCCAAACTACGGAGATTGGATTAAATTTGCTTAAATTTCCATTAGGCTCTGTGTGTGTGTGTGTGTGGTCCTTATTTGTTCCTTTCTTTTTGGTCTTTTTCCTCTTAATTTCTACATCTACTATATATATCCCTTCCCCACCTTTTTCTAAGCCGTTTTAGCAGTAGTAACCCTGTGAATTGGATGTTACAGAAAATACAAAATATAAATTTTGTTCATTAGATGAAAAAGGCAATTTCCCCCCTCATGGAGAAAACTGGGACAACACATGTTAGAATATGACAGTCTTCTTCAAATAAGTTGATTTGTTTCCTGCATTTAAATAAAACTGAAATCTATTTGGCCTTAATTATAGTATTTGGAAAGTGTCATGCTTTCTACTACACCAAAAGATTTCTTAACTGTTTCAAAATGTGAATTCTTGAGGACTGTCTTCCCCAAACTAGGACGTGCAGAATCAATCCTTAATTGTATTTATAAGTGTTAAAGTTCCCCTGTTCTTTCCACTCTCTTACTCAAAAAGCAGGATAAATATAATAGCTTCTCTCCTACTTGGAAAGGAACAATGTTTGGAGTCTTATGTTGGTTGCATTAGAAATTAGAAATGTCTTTGATGATGCACAGTTGCCTTCACTTCTGAGTCACAGATGTCTAGAAAATTCCAGGAGGCTGACTCATGTACCTGGAGAAAGGGACCAGGGTTTCTCATTCTTCCTCCTGAAGCTCTTGTCAAGTCAAGAAAAGACTAGTCTCTCCTTTGCTCCACAACCAGGAACTTGATTACAAGATGATCTTGAGTAAAACAAATCCTTACATTGCCTGACCTCCATTTCATTTTTGTTCTCTTACACATTTGCTCAGACATATGTGCAGCATTTAGCGATCTTCCTAGCTCCCCTTTATCCCAATCTTTCTCCTGTGGACATTCACTTAAGATCCCAACGTGGCAAAACTTAAGAGTTTTCCTACCAATAGCTGCTGTTTGAGGCAAAGGAAAGATAGAGCACGGTTGATCTGTAGCCTACCATCCACTGAAGGACATGGTAATAAACAGACATCCAGGAGGTTCTGAGCACCCAAAATAATCCCAGACCAAAGTCAAGCCTCTAAGGTGAGCAATTAACCAAAGTTTCTGAAGTT
Source organism: Avahi laniger (assembly GCA_963575035.1). NCBI lineage: Eukaryota > Metazoa > Chordata > Mammalia > Primates > Indriidae > Avahi > Avahi laniger. Next base: position 6,206 of record CAUYSK010058517.1, read on the forward strand.
CTGTGTTACATGGTTACCAGCTTTGTGACTCTAAATAGCTGTCTCTCCTCAAAAGAATCATGTTATTCCACAACAGCAACCCTTCTTTCCTGTTCTCTCCCAGCAAGCAAGAGATCATTACTCACCACCTCAATCCATCCAGGGGCTTTTCACCTGGAACCCAAAGCTCACCTGTAATTAAGATTTGTGTTCTTTGGGGATAGAAGTATCAACAAAGATGTAGTTGGCTTCTCACATGAGAGAAATATTTACATACCTGAATAGTTCCACTTAGAAGATTTGTGCATTTTACTATATGTAATTTATACTTCAATAAAATTTTTAAGAAATTCTACTAGCAAAGACACCCATTCTCTCAAGGAACCTGCCTCTATTTATCTTACAGCTATAACTAACTGGGTTCTCAGCCTGGCGCAGTGGCTCACGCCTGTAATCCTAGCACCCTGGGAGGCCAAGGTGGGAGGATTGCTTGAGCTCAGGAGTTCGAGGCCAGTTCTGAGCAAGAGCAAGGCCACATCTCTATTAAAAATAGAAAAATTAGCTGGGTGTCATGGTGCGTGCCTGTAGTCCCAGCTACTTGGGAGGCTGAGGCAGGAGAATCACTTGAGCCCAAGAGTTTGAGGTTGCTGTGAGCTAGGCTTCACTCTACCCAGGGCGACAGAGTGACACTGTCTAAAAAAAAAAAAAAAAAAAAAAAGAAAAGAAAACACCACACCTGGGTTCTCTATACCCATATACTTTAACCCATAAACACAGCAGCAAAAAACATACCTCCTCTCCTACCTAAATTGCATTATTTTTCTCAGTGTATGTCTTCCATTCAATTAAATGGAACATCACTGAACTGTCTGGATGGGCAAAAGGGATAATTTAAAAATACTTATAGAGCTGAAGGAATGAGAACACTATAGCCCTGAAAAGCTGAGTGAGCATCTGAGGTCATACACAAATTGGTGACCCAAGAGCTGGCCTCTGACCTTTGGCATGGGGAAAGAGCACAAGTGTATCAATGCATAACTGAATGTAAGAATGAATGTAAAAAGAACAACTCTCTATGTAGCTCAGTCCCAGCTCTGAGGAACTACGTTCAAGCACCAAAAAATTCTTCCCAACGAAAATATTTACTCAAGAGATAAATAATATTAAATCAAGAATTAATAAGCATTCAGGTGATTTGAGATTTTATTGAGAAAATAGCTATTTTGGCATTATATCCAGTTTCTCATTTATCAGAATAAATTCTTTACAATATTGATCATCAATCACACTTCTGGGTATTTATACATAGTCTCTGAATAAAATTCACACTAGGGTAGGCTAGAATATTGAGATTATGGCCCACAACTGCTTATTTTAAGATTGTTTACTTTATAATGAAGCCACAGTATTTGCACACTGGAACAGATATTTAAAATGTTTGCCATTCAAACAGAGACAAAACCAATATGCATAAATATATGTCTTATTTGTCTTCTTCACTCTCAACCTTTCAGAAAGCTAAAGTTACATTACAAACACCTCAAATTCCCACTTCAAGATTAATAGAAAAGTGGAAAAACATTATTTCCTATTTTACAAAATGAAAAAAAAAAGTCAGAAGAGGGGAATAAGCTCGTCTTTACGCATTTAATTTAAAAGCTTGAGTACACTATTCCTTCTCCAGAGAGAGAGGATGACAGTGTTGCAGGAGGGTAGCCAGCGGTACAAAGAAGGAACAGCGAGCACAGCCTCCTCTCTAGTGCACGACTTGCTGAGGACTCACGCAAACTCTGGCAAGTTATTCTTCATGATTTCCAAGGACCTGGGATATGTAAACTAAATGATTAAAAGGCATTTCTCTGAATTTACAAGAGGAAAACTGAAGAGTCAGAACAAAGATCCAAGTGCCTTTCATGTGGCTACGTGTTCACCATTACAACGCAACTCAAAACCCAAAGGCAAGCTTTTCTTTCAAATATACATTCAAACTGTGGAGTTCCAATTATGCAACTGTATTCATTGCAAAAAATAAACAAAAAGCCTCTTTACATCTGATTAGTGATCTGCTCTTATACTTTGAAGTGAAATCAAACACATTTAGTTAACTCTCTCAAATCTGAAGGCCGAGTGAGGTTTTTAACTTCTAGGATACAGAATCTGCTAAGAATTTAATAAAAACTATGCAGGCGCACACGCATAATCCTTGTTTAGACTGTCTTCAGTAATAGAACAAAACTTGAAAATACTAAACTTCCTTTGCTTTGTCATTGAAGCAACTATAAACTTTACATATGTATATATATCTCATAATTGGCTTGTATGTGACTTTAGTGCCGCAAATGTCCACTGCCTTCTCAGCGCTTTTAAAACACAGCTAGAAAAGGTTTGAAAAATTGTTCCGGAATTGCAAACTGGTTCCCTCTGTCTCATGGATGCTTAAGAACTGGTTAGTCCTCTGAAACTACTAGTTCAGACCCCCACACAGCTGTTTTCAGGCTGACTGTGGTTCTAGAAGAAGAGGCTGGAAAGACCAGCCTCACAAGTGCCTAAATAATCAACCTATCTGCACCCACAGCCACCCCTCCATGGTCCACAGGAGTCCTGACCTGTGTCTTCCCATTTTATCGCCAGTCACTAGAAGAGGAACCAACTATACGAAACCTTTGCAATGAGGACAAACAAGCAAAAACACTCTAGGGTAGTATTTCCTCTAAGTGTATTTCACCGAACACAAATCCCGTAAGACACCCACTTAAAAAAAAAAAAAATCCACATTAAATTAGGGAAATAATATATAAAATAGAACTGCTTCTTGGAGATTGAAAATGCATATCAGCGGATCAAAGATTCTGAAAAGGCTACAGTAACTCAACTTTGTCTAACTCAGCATTTCCCAAACTTACTTGGCCACAGAACCCTCTATTCACATGACAATATATTCTGCCAAGACATACCTTTAGGAACTGCTTCTCCCAGAAAACTAAAAAGATAATTTTTAAAAATCTGACATAATTTCAAATTACTAATAATGAAGATACAGAAAGACTTGTTTTCCCATCTTCTCTTTTTTTAAAAGAAACCAATTTATTTTGCTCTGAATAACCTTCTATCACAACATTACCCTCTCTACTCACCAATCTCCAACTCAAAGTTACCCTTTCTAATATCACTGGTGTACTTGCTGGAAAAAATAATTTTTGTATCTTGTCTTACTTCCTAGAGCAACTCTCCAGCTCAATCACGTTTAATTTTGGGACAGGTAATATGGGCTCCTAGCAAACACTACAAACCAACAAGAGGTTTGCAGCTAAATTATTTTGCAAACCCTTAAAAATAACAACAAAAAAAACACTTTATCCTCATATCTTGGTGAAAAATCTGCATTTTGAATATCTAATGAAAGTGCAATTAAACTTTTGAGGATAAAGTGATTACTGACCTACTAACCTTTGATTTCAGGTAACTAACAACTAATGTCTTAAAAGTCTATTTAAGAAATATGAAAACATTGAAAAGTAAATGTAAATTTCACAAAGCCGAACAACAGCAAAAAAAAAAAAGGTAAAAAAAAAAAAAATTTCTTAATGCCAAGATACAAAACATCACCATCACAACCCAAATGATCTGTTGCTCTGCTCAGGTTTTCAAATTATAAAAATAAATCAAGACAAAGTCAATACGAAATCCCTTCCAACTTAAAAAGCACAGTGATGTGTTACACCTTCTTCATAAAGGGTGGTTCTACTGAACATCTTGTCACACTGTGCATCTAGGAGATAACAAATACCAGGCAAAGAGCTACCAGATTAAGAAATGGAAGATCTTTTTCAAAATATTTTATTCTCAAAAGTAAACCCAGGGCCAGGTGCAGTGGCTTATGCCTGTATTGCTAGCACTCTGGGAGGCTGAGGCGGGTGGATTGCTTGAGGTCAGGAGTTCAAGACCAACCTGAGCAAGACCCCATCTCTACTAAAAACAGAAAAATTAGCTGGATGTCACGGCATTCACCTGTAGTCCCAGCTGAGCCAGAAGGATCGCTGAGCCCAGGAGTTTGAGGATGCAGTGAGCTATGATGGCGCCACTGGTGCCATTCTGTCTCCTGGCACTCTAGCCCAGGAGACAGAATGACACCCTGTCTCAAGTAAACCCAGCTACTACAGGAAGAAAAAAATATAATTAGATAGTATTTTTTATATCTTATGGAAAAGCAGTTCTTGGTTTTAGGTTGTTTTTTCTTTCCTGGTAAGGCAAAATAAATGTTTAGATAAGCATTTGTTATAAACCTGAGTTGTTTTCTTTAACTCAAGAATGAAATAAAAATTATATTTAATTTATATTATATATTTATTCATCTGGAATGGAATACTATGGAGCATTAAATTTTAAATCATAGCTTATGTAGATAATGATAAGTTTACTCTATTTCTTTTAAAAATTTTACTTTGACATAATTATAGACTCACAACAAGTTATAAAAATAGTACAGAGAAATTCTATATACCCATCACTCAGCTTCCTATCTTTATAGTTAGGCATTTATATTTTCGTTTTAAAAGAGTTTTAAAAGTTTTTCACAAACTGTCAAAAAATCGAACAGGCCTGGTAAATGTACATTTTTGGAGGAGGCTCTAAGGAAACACTACCAAACTTGAATACCACTTTAATCACATGAAGCCAACTTAACGAATTGGTTTTCTAAGATACCACCACTGTTACCAATTTCTACCTGTTTTGATGTTTAGTTTTTTCCACTTTTATAGACTTCTGAAATTTTTAACTTAGGTCTGATTGAAATAAGCTTCCCCATTCCTTCACATTAATATATTGAGCAATATTAAATGAATAAAAATTAAAAATGGAGGCCGGGTGGATTGTTTGAGCTCAGGAGTTCAAAACCAGCCTGAGCAAGAGCGAGACCCCATCTCTACTAACATTAGAAAGAAATTAACTGGACAACTAAAAATATATAGAAAAAATTAGCCGGGCATGGTGGTGTATGCCTGTACTCCCAGCTAGTCAAGAGGTTGAGGCAAAAGGATCGCTTGAGCCCAGGAGTTTGAGGTTGCTGTGAGCTAGGATGACGCCACGGCACTCACTCTAGCCCGGGCAACAGAGTGAGACTCTGTCTCAAAAAAAAAAAAAAAAAAAAATTAAAAATGGAAATAAAAATGCTTGCTTTTGTAAAATCTCCAATACTCTAGTATACCCAAAATAACACAAACACATCTAAGTTGAAATTTGATTTGTTTTTAATGCCAACCTTTTGGATGGTCAAAAAACAATTTTAAAGGAATAACCATCCTCAATGTTCTTTAGTTTCTTTGGTGTTGTTTAAATAATCGGTCTTATGGATGATTAATGGCAATTAGTCGATGGAGAATCTTCATCTTAGAGGAACTATGTGATTTTCTAATCCTATACCAACAAAAATAAACACAAGCATATCTCCTTTTATCACATTATCCTCCACCATCATCTCTAGAATACAGTGGCTCACAGTATTTTGTTTAAGACTGTAAACCATTTAACCTAGCAAACTCAAATTTTATCCAAAACATCCTGACAGGCTGATCACAAGTCCGCTGTCCAATCTGAGAAAGTATTCTTTTCCAAGAGCTTCCTCTATGTGTGGCTGGTCCCTAAAGTATTTTGTGCTCAGTTATAGCTTCCTATCATCTCATTTGCTTGTATGATTAAAAAAAAAGGCTTAGCTAAGTACCCCAACAGATAAATTCTCACTTACCTAAGTCTAGAAGCATCATGGACTGTATATTATAAAGTAAGGCTAAAGGCAGTTCAAATCAGGGATGACCAAAAAGCAAATAAATTATACTTACAGTTATCCTCTCTACTAAAAAAGACAAATACTTGTTATTCTACAACCTGTTTTGATTAAACTATTAATAAATGAAGCATTTCAGCACACTTCGTGGTTGAAGTCTGTGTGTTTTAAAAACATGATCTCCCATATTCTTGTAAAACTTAAAACATATTTTTATTCCTCATGGACATTAGTAGTTTTATTGAAAGAAAAACTTCTATAATCCAGTATTATCTTTTGACTTTGCCCATGGAGAAACCTGGTGTTAAATTCAATCAATTTTAGAATCTGTTAGTGTTGCTATAGTTTGTTCTCCTAGAAATTTTTTATTTTTAAAAACTAATGGTAATTGTCCTGTTTTACATGTGTTTTACAACTGTAAGCCACTTCAAATGACTTTTGGAAGGTCTAATATAAATCATAATTGAAAATGACTAACCCTGACTAAAGCATAAACGGATGTTTGATTAACGTGCTAACCACCCTTCTACAATATACATCCATCCTAGAGGACAATAATCTCATGGTCATGATTTTCAATAAAAAATATTCATACAGATTTCAGATTGCTGGAATCTAATATCCTGCCTTTGAAGATGAATGAAACACACATACAGACACACGCCCCTGTTGTCAAAGTAATATGCAACTCATTAAGTACTTTACTTTCCCTAAATGCATCTGAACAGATGAACAAGATTTTGAAGACGACCTTGTTTCTCATTTAAAACTTTCAAGAAAAAATACTTACAATGACTTAAAGACTCCTGTATAAATAGTTACCTAAATACAGAGCAAATTGGGAGGGTGTAGGTCAAACAGCTGAGCTCTACTCACCTCAAATCTGATGAGTCTCCTGACTACAAAACTTGTTTTCTTAACATATGGTTTTCTGCAACACTTGAGACAATTTGCTGAGCACCACAGTAATCTTTTAAGACACTAATCAAAAACTTGCTTTTATATTTTAAAAACCCCAGAAGTGGTTTCAGGACAACAGAAGCACCTCAACCACTAAATAAGCAAGTTTCTATTGTAAGTAAAATTACCACACAGCAAATACTCTAACAGTTCAGCAACCAATAAATAGAAAATATTCTTAAAAATCTGCTATTTCTGATTATTCCTTTGGCTCCTTCAACCGTAGTTAAAATATATGGAAAATAACTAGTTGTCACAAAGTTTTTGACCACATGACATGCTTCTTATGGAAGAAGACTGGCCTGAGTCCAGCACAGATTACCTGGACCGGATGCGCAGTAGGTATTTCTATTACCCTGGTCATGGGCTCCTCCTAAGTAGTGTTTAATAATTGGGCAAGTTTCAGTAAGATTTTTACAGCCTAGTAACGATGACCAATACATTCAGTTCTCCTGGAATCAATATAAGAAAGATAACTAAAGAATGTACTACAAAGATATAGGTCTAAAGCTGCCACATTCGCCCAGTAAACTAAAAGAGCCCTTGCTAATCTATATTGAACACATCAGCAAATACTGAAGTGCATATCATCAGATGAATATTATATGTAACCACCTTTAATATTTATATATGTGCTACTAAACCCCCAAAAGATTAGACTTATGAGAGCATAATTAAAAAGCACATTCCTCTTTGCTTTTTAAAGTTAAATATAGACTTTTCTATTGAAGTAATTTATATTTTTCCTTGTTTCTGAAATACGCATCAGATTTCTAAACAAATGAAAAAAGCCTCAGCCAAAGAGCCACATTTTAGGTGTTCAGCCTGGCCTAAGAAAATTAAGTTAATAAACTGAATAAATTAACTTGAATAAATTAAAAGTGCACATTCAGAAGAGAATTACAGCTTTTGGTCAGCAACATGTTAACCAAAGGCAAAAAGCTGCCAAGATTAAGGCAGGTCTTTTTTTTTTTTTTGTATACAGTACAATGTGTTTTCTTCCCCCCACTCACCCACCAAGCTCATTTAGCATTCACTTTGATGTTATTTAAAATGCATTGCCAAGCTAGAATACAAGCTTCCTAATAAAAAAAAAAAAAAATAGCTGTCATAGAGAGTTTCTTTTGTTTTAGAGTCTTCTTTACACCTATTATGGTATTTTCTTTTTGTCTTCACACACTTGGTGTAAGACATTCCTGCAACAATCACATGACTTTTGCCACAAAGCACGAGGACTGTCAGGGTGATAGCCGTTGTAAGGAATTACTTTCTTCTTCTGCTGGAGTCAATTTAAGTGTTGGCAGTTTCCGATGAGGAAGCTGGGGGCTTTGGCGAAGATTGTCATCCATCTGTAGAAAGTACAAAAGATACATCTGACTAATGCTGTGGCACCACTTACGTGGACTGTGGCCTCCCCATCCAAACTATAGCCTAGAAGAGTACAGAACCATATGTTTCCGGGACTGCCAGAGAAACCTTTTTCTTGCAAATAATCTCTCAAGAATTTTAAATGTCATACCTCAAATACCAGCTGACTCAGTATCTGTAAAAAGCAATATGGCTCATCTTGATACCTTCACAAAATTATAGTAATTACACAAAATGAATATTCTACTGAACTCAACCATAGCATGACTTAGTTTAAGAACTCTTTTAATAGTAAGAGTAAAAGCAATACTTCTATTGCACTAAGATCTACAGTTTACAAAGTATGTTCATGTACAATACTTCATTTGATCTTCCCAAAACACTATGAAGAAGGAAAGGCAGACACAGTCCTTCTCCATTTTACAGATTAGCAAAACAAGGCTCAGAAAGGTTAAGTGATTTGCCCCAAGTCACAAAGCTAGTATGAGAACTGAAACTTGAACCCAGGTCTTCTTATTCCAACACTATAATTCTTTCAACCGGACTTCTTTGCCTCAATGAAAATGACCTATACTCCACTCAAAAAGACCACCTCCTTTAAGCTGAGACTATGTAGACCAAAGGAAGCTAGGAAAAGAGGCAGAAAGGATAAATTCTTTTTTTGTTTTTTTTTTGAGACAGAGTCTCACTCTGTTGCTCTGGCTAGAGTGAGTGCCATGGCGTCAGTCTAGCTCACAGCAACCTCACACTCCTGGGCTCAAGCAATCCTTCTGCCTCAGCCTCC
>CAUYSK010058522.1:0-33267 GCA_963575035.1 Avahi laniger
TGAGACGCGCCCTGGGAGGCCGAGGCGGGAGGATCGCTCGAGGTCAGGAGTTCGAGACCAGCCTGAGCAAGAGCGAGACCCCATCTCTACTAAAAAAAATAGAAAGAAATTAGCTGGACTACTAAAAATATATTTAGAAAAAATTAGCCGGGCATGGTGGCACGTGCCTGTAGTCCCAGCTCCTCGGGAGGCTGAGGCAGGAGGATTGCTTGAGCGCAGGAGTTGGAGGTTGCTGTGAGCTAGACTGACGCCACAGCACTCTAGCCCGGGCAACATAGCCAGACTTTGTCTCCAAAAAATAATAAAAAAAAAAAAGAAAGAAAGAAAATATTCCATGCAGTTGTTATGCCATGTTTGCACTTAAACAGCACTAGGCACACTCCTTCTGCATCTAGAGTTTTAGATCATCAGAATTGCCCTTTCTTCTGCCCATGGCATACCCGTCAGGCATGGCTGTGCATGAGTCAGTGAAGGGCACTGTCCAGCCAGGGCCTCCCCACCAGCCCTGCTGCCTCATGATGTCACTCAGGACCAGGTGCCCTCAAAGCTCCTTCATGAAACTGGTCAGTGGGACTTACATGCGCCACTTACCAGAAACAGTCCTCCATTGGTGTTTTATATTTGGGGATTCATCTGGGCTAAACCTGCTGAAAGTGAGATTTATTTCCAAAGCCAAGTTTCTTCAGAGGCTTGTCAGCGAAGCTTCAGAGTTGAAGGTTGCTGCGTGGAAGGGACATCAACTGTGGGCCTTTGACACCCATTGGACTTACGTAATCAGTGGGGCTGGGGGGGCATTAGGCCAGTCCATGTGTAAGAGAGGACAGGACAGTTTGTGCATTAGGGAGGATTCAATCTGTGTTGATAATGGCAAATTAGGGCTATGAAGTCCTTGTGGGTTTGGCTTTCAAAGTCATCACATATTTGCTAAGATCTGCCGATTCTTTCTCAGGGGGACAGATTGAAGCTTCTATTTTTAACTCTTGGTTGAATTGCTATTTCTTTTATATAACTGATAAAATTTATTACAACAGTGAAATCTTTTGGCTGGTTTAGCATTGCCAAGGCTTTCCATTATTATCTTTTACAAAAACATGCCTATGAACAAGGATCTTCACTGCAGCATTATTGTGATATTAAATAACGGGAGAAATTGAAAATATTCCACCCCAGCAGAATAAATGATTATATAATTTATGGTACATCCTTATTGTGGGACACTATTCAGGTACTAAAAATGTGATCTCTCTGTATGCTAAGATGTAGAAAGAGGACCATAATATGTTGTGGGAAAAAGCAAGGTTCAAAATTATATACATTTATATATAACATATATATATACACACACACGTTATGATCTGGTTTTGTTCAGAAGAAAATTATGTATTAATGTATGTCCATAGGCTGCTAAATAATAATATTAGCTAATATTTATTTTTATTGTGTGCTAGCATTATGCTCAATTTTATCATACCTAAATGATCTCATTTGGTTCTCATAACGACACTGAGGTAGATAATTATTTAATGCACTTTACAGGTGAAGAGACTGCAGCTTAGTGAGATTAGGAGGCCTGCCCCAGGCTGCAAAGTGGACTAGAAGCAAACTGGAGCTCCAGTGCTGAAGCCTGCACTTCTAACCACCATGCTCTGTGTATTTCTTCTTAGCATTTATTTACTCAAAGAATATAAGGCGTCCTAGGATTTAGTGGGGATGTTATATGAAGCTCATATACGAGATAGATACTGAATTAGGTGCCTACCAGATCCTTCCCTCACTCTGAATTGGTGTCCAGGCTGCGGAAGCTTCCTGCACGTATGCCTGAAAGTGCCACTTCTCTATACAGGACGTCCCACCACCCTGGCGCCTCTCCACCCCATGATGCCGTTACTCATTTGGGAATTCAGAGAGCAGTTATTGCTTTGTTTTCCGTATTCTTTCTAGCTCTAGGAACCTTTATGAGTACTTGATACTTCAACTTCGTCTTGCTCTTAAAGCAAATTTAGGACATAATGGCCATGATATAGTTTGAATCGCTGGGATAACCTAGGTCTACAGTTCAAATTAAACATTAGCTCTGGGTTTGAAACTAATGTACCCTGAAGAAACTTACAAAATGACAGTGATGTTGAAATATTTTAAGTGCAAACAGGAGGGGCCCTGTGCGCTGGCAATGACTAGACTCTGTTGTCTAAAGTCCCTATTTGATTCCTCATTTGTCTGCCCCTTCCCAGTGGCCTTTCCTCCCTGAACTCTTGGCAGTCTTGTGCCCAAGCATTTCAGCCCACTAATTGCTAAATGCATCTGATTAAATATGTATATGTAAAATCCCTTACTTTATTCCAGAAGCAGTCACTTCAATACAGTTTTAATTCCCTGGAGGGATGGTGCAAGATTTGGAGCACCAGAATTTGTGCCAGAAAAAAAATTTTAAATAATGCTGTATAATAAGCACAGAGGGGAAGTTTGGTCACCAAAATTGTTAGCCAGGGCTATTGCCTCCTAACTTTTTTCTTTCTCTCTCTTTTTTTTTTTTAACACCAACAAATCAAAGGCAAATCTTGCCTCCTAACGTTTGCTTCCCACAGTCCAACCTTTGATGCACAAGGTTTTGGGTGATTACTTTTTATTGCATTTTGGTGAGAACTAGTTTCTCCGCCCATCCTCATTCTCTGTGATCTCAATTCCCTATTGTTCCTTGGGTCCAAGGATGCAGCTAGATCTGAGAGTGAGAGAGAATGAGGTGGGTGAGAGGTGCCGTCATTTAATACATGAACTAGTTAAAGACATAATCTCGTTTACTACTTTGCTCAAAGCAAAAGCAATGCAGGAACCATGCAAAAACATGAACATGATATTTATCAAGTATGTAGAACTGAATATGTAGATGTTTAGTTTATCATCTGGAAACTTTGGGAAACTAGACTCTGATAATTTCCCTGTAATAAGTCTGTCTCTCAAAAGTCTTTTTCCAAAAAAACATTATTTTCTATAACCTGCCCAGATACTTTTTAAACATCTTACTTGTTAAAATACTTGCCAACCTCTTAGAGAAGTTGATGGTTGAGGTGATTGCTATTAGCAAAAACAAGTGGACTCAAAAGCCATTCCTCTAAAGTGAATCTGTCGTGTAACCTCACAGCTGGCTGAGAACACAGGTGTGTGCTCCTGCTCTGCCCTGAGAAGGTGGGAGGGGAAGAGTCCAATCCAGAGAAGATGTGGGGGAGGAGGGAGACCTCCCAACAGCACAGCCACACTGTGTTGCAATCTTAGCCTAAACCATACCTCCGGGAAAGAGTCTCTTGCTGCCTGTTTGTATCTCTGAGTAACCACAGACCCCTACTCTCCAAAGTGGGTTACCCCTGGAGCAATGTGGAGATTAGCTGGCAAGCTGAAGGAGTGTCCCAAAGGAGCCACAGTCCTGCAGAATCTATACAGCCCCCGTTCCCTTACACTGACCAGGTGCTTAGGGTTTGGGAAATCACAGCTGAGAACTGAAATTCCTCGAGGTAAGAAGACTCCCCTCCCAGGAAATGGACTCCTCCAATTTTTTTTCACGTGATTATTCGGGCACTTTCACTTTTCCATATATAGGAGTCACTCAGGAGCAAGCTCTGACCAGCCGAGGGAGTGACACATCTGCGTCTGTCCACTCCCTCCCTCCTCACCCGCCCTCGTCTTACTCTCACGTGCGCACAGGCAGTCAGGCAGAGGTGATCCCCGGGGCTCTGCCAAAGACAAGCCTGTTGGGCTTGGAGAACAAACTCAGGCACAGTGACAGCATTCACACCGTTACCTGGAAGAAGTGGGAGCGGAGAAGTGTGGCAAGATGAACGGACCGGTGGATGGCCTGTGCGACCATTCTCTGAGCGAAGAAGGAGCCTTCATGTTCACGTCGGAGTCTGTGGGAGAGGGACACCCGGGTAAGTAGGTTGTCCTGGGCTGTCTGGCAAATCTGTCACTCCCAGCCCATACTGAGGGAGCCACTTTTTAAAACATTTCTTAACTGACACTTAGTAATTGTACATATTTATGGGATACAGTGTGATGTTTTGATACACGTACACAGCATGTAACGGCCAAGTCAGGGTAATTAGCATATCCAGCACTTCAACGTTTATCATTTCTTTGTGGTGAGAACATTCAAAATCTCTCTTCTAGCTCTTTTGAAATATCCGATATATTATAATTAACTACAGTCACCGTACTGTGCAATGGAACACTAGAACTTATTCCTCCCATCTGTAACTTTGTGTACGAGGGAGTCACTTTTCCTAAAGGTCTTAAGAGCAATGTGTGTTAGTTACCATAACGGATCTCTGTAGAAACAGGGAAGGTGGAAGAGTTTTGTAAAACAGTCACTCATCATGAAGCCAAGGGTCCACGCTGCTGCCACCACCAGGACACCAGCCCGGTGGGGCCATAGCAGGGCAAGCAGCTGGCTGGCGAAGTGTAGGGTACATATAAAATGTACCATCAGGTCTTAACTTGATATATAGATTTTTTGAGTAAAGCTTTATTATCAATGATCAACTTGGATCAACAGAGAATATTCCACAAACAAGACCGGAGGTCACTGAGTTTGGCACATAAAGCACGTGCAGTTTAGAAGTGAAGGACCCGCACCCTGGTCGATGCTTAGATAGCTCTCATTGTGCTGTGGTTCTCAGGTATGTTATCTAAGAGAAGTACAGATGACCTCCTGAAGAGGGAGAAAATTCAGGTGTTGAAGTAGGTAGAGTGTGGTATGGGGAAGTGAGAGAGGCTTCCTTGGTGACGGCGAGGACTGTAACCAGACATTCAGAACCTCAAACTGTAGGACGGTCGTTCTCAAACTTCAGGGTGCGTCCGTATCACCCACAGGGCTTGTTGAAATACAGAATGCTGGACCCCTGCCCCAGAGCTTCTGATCCAGTAGGTCTTGGGGGAGGCTCTAGAAATTGCGTTTTTAACAAGTTCCCAGGAGATGTCAATGCTACTGGTGTGGAAACCACACTTTGAGAACCACTGTTCTTGAAGAACTCTGGGGGCTAGACATATAGATTTATGTATTTAAGTGCTTCTTCAGACTTCGTGTGAGTTGTTTGAAGTGTTTAGTAACTTATCAAGTCTACCTTTTTCCATCATCCTTGTTTTTGTTTTTTCTTAAAGGTATTTAACTTTCCCACCTTGTCTCTTGGCTTTGGACACCTCAATGCAGTACTCTACATGCTTTAGCCAGTGGTCCTCCACTGGGGGCATTTTTGCCGCTTTTCCCAAGAGCATTTTGTAATATCTGGAGACGTTTTTAGTTGTCACAACTACAGAGGATGGGGGAGGAAGTGCCACTAGAATGTGGTTGGGTGGAGGCCAGGCCCGCTGCTAAACCGCTACAATGTGCAGGACAGCCCCACAACAAGGAATTATCTGGCCCAGAATGTCAATAGTATAGCTGTTGAAAACCTTGAATTTAATTGAGTTTTGTATGTGACTTAGTTCATTTCAATAAAGGTAGCCTCTTTCATCGTGTATAGCTTTATAGATAAAGTTTCAAGGTTTACTGTATTTGTAATCTGACATTGCTGGTCAGCTCCATGGTTAATGAAACTCATATATAGATTAGGAGAAAGATTTATTCCACCTGGAGGAAGTGAGTTCCTTGGCATACAGTGGCCAGTGCTCCCAAGAGTGGCCCATTGCTCACAATAGCAATGTGCTCAGCAGCCAGAGAAGGAAAACTCCAGCCAAGAAATTGATGGTTTTGTCTACTTACTGACAGCCCGTCCATTGGTCTGATCCCCCTTTCATTTGTCACTATAAATTAACTGGGTAAAGTCAGTTTCCTCTAAGGCTTGGTGACTTTCTGCTTGTCTTCCCATTGATGAGTTCCTCTCTACCAGAAAGATAAAGTTAATGGTACTTTTTAAACTTCCAAGAAAATCAGCTATTGACTATCTTAAGCCTACTGAGTGATATCGATAGAAACTTTGAAGCCTTAAAAAAACAGTCCAGATAGGACCCCCTAGGCATTGTCTTGGTTTATGGTTCTATCTTGATGCCCTTGCTGGACCCTGGCTTTACCCCTAGTTGCTGTTGCATTTCCCTATGCAGAGTGGGAGCATGTGGTCTGTCTTTAAACAAGTGGAGACATCCATGAGCAGCATGTGAATAAGCTTCTGGGAATTCTGATGGGTAGGCCAGGGTGGCCAGCATGTATTTATTTTTAGGATATTTTAGCAGCAGAGGCCTTCATTGGTAGGGGTTTGCAGAGGCTATGGGCTCAGACAAACCGAGACATACCACCGGGATCTGCCCCTGGCAGGAGCATAGCTAGAAAAACTCAAACGTGTTTACTGGAAGTTTCTGAAGGAAAGAGTAGAGTCTTCACCTTTAATGGCAGATTAATGAATATGTTTAATTACAGAACTTAATATCTGCTTTTGAGAGCCAAATGCTTGATTCTGAATCTGGCTTATTAACTTTAAACCATATTACTCTATTAAGAGAAGACTCTGGGTATTTTGAACACTAAATGAGATGAAATATGTTTAGAGGTCACTTTTATTTCTTAATTAGTGAGCATTGACAGTTTGCATAACCCCACAGCAAGAGCGGATTTTTCTACAGTTCCATTTAGCGGTCTATGTGCTAGACCACGTAGAGTCTTTAAGGCAAACAATAAAACAAGATCAGATCCCAGCTCATGCCGAACCCCTGTCAGTCCCACCTTGACTGAGGAGGTCAAACCCAGCTGTTAGGACATCTGGCTTTCAGGAGGCTGAGTGACCTTGGGGGAGGATCCAAGGTGCTGCTTATAGAAATGTTCTGCAAAACAGCAGTGATGTGCATGGGTCCTCCTGTAGAATTCCGATGGGTGGAGTCCTGTGTTTGGTGTGGTGTCTTACACACGGTACCTGGCATCTCACGGAACCTGCAGTGCAGTGCAACTGTTTGTCCCATCTGATGTGACATCTTGGCACCTACTCTTACTGATGTTATTAACTATTTTAACTCCTATTTCTAGCACTTTTCTAAATGTTTCAATTAAAGGGAATATGATGCAGAATGAGAGACTTTTTAGTTAGAAGAATGTGTATGTGCATTTGTGTGTTTGCGAATTGCTTTAGACTCTTAGAAGAGCTGATTTTGAAATTTATTTCCTTTTTTAGGGAACTCTATGACCTTATGTAATACATGTCATACAAAATTAGGCAGGAATAGGAAGAAAAAAAAGTTTGTTATACCTAATATTTGTGTGATTCTCACCCATGTTCTTGTCCAGATAAGATCTGCGACCAGATCAGCGACGCGGTGCTGGACGCCCATCTCAAGCAAGACCCCAATGCCAAGGTTGCCTGCGGTAAGAAACACCCAACTCCTTCCTGCCGGAGACGTACGTGGGCTAGACTGAGAAGTTAATGGTGGGCACAAGACCGTAGAGCTGTGCTCCTCAGTTCCAAAGTCTCTGTTCTCTGGTCTGCAGTAGGTTTCTTGATTATGCAATCTCTCCTATGTAGTAACAGGGAAGAAAAACAATTCTAACCATGAAACAAATCAGTAATTGTTTTGGGGCAGACTTTGGCATTAGATGTGTTAATAAACCGCGGAGGGTTGGATCAGCACATGGCTTCCCTGATGCTTGATCTCACTGGGAGCCAGGGTGCCTTTCAGAGTTCTCAGGTGACTCTTCCAGATGAGGTGGAAGAGCTTGAAGCAAGGGTAGCTGCCTGGGTGGTTACGTGCTGTGCTCTCGGGGTAGGAGCCTTTGATGGTTACACAGACATCTGGCCCCTTCCCTTGTTTTCTTCCCTAGTTTGTGGCATGACTCGGGTCTTAAATAACTTATGCCTCCCATTTAATAGCAACTGGAGCACCTCCGTCAATTGTGTTTAAATAAACTAATAGCTTTCCTAAGGGACATTACTGTTGAACTAAAGCACTGAAGCCCTCTTTCATATCTGCATCATTCATTCTTCCCTGGAGACCTTCGTGCAGGCTAAAGATCTTCCCCTTTATTTGCAGGATAAGTTCCTTGACAGCAAAACCTTGCCTGGGTTGAAGCCCTTGGCACAGCGGCAGAGTGCCAAGGAGTCAGGAACTCCAGAGCCTGGCAGACCCCTGGGGTGGTCATGTCCAGCCTATTTACTTTACAGATGGGCCACGGTGCCTGCTGCATTGGGGACTGACCAAGGTCACAGGGTGTGGGTGCCCCAGTGCAGAGACCACTGTCAGTGCCACGGCCTGTCTGCTGCACAGACTCGTCCTTCCCTCTCTGGTGGCATCCTAGCCCCTGTATCCAATGCTACACGGACCCATTGCCCTATGAAGGTAGACTTCACGCTGACACCTTAGCTTTGCAAATATCTGGAGAGAAGTTTGGCCTGCCATGTGTGTGCATGTGTGTGTGTGTGTGTGTGTGCGCGCGCCCGTGCGTGGGTGGGTGTGCGTGTGTGCATGTGTGCGTGTGTGTGTGGTGAGGGTGCTCACATGCACTGACTACATTCTTTATGTCAGCTACATGCCACCATTGTCTCATTTCAACCCACGCAGCAGTCTTACTATCTTCATTGAATAGTTGAGGAAACCGAGGTTAGAGAGGTTAAATAAGCTGTCCAGGATCACACACGTGGTAAGTATTCTGCATAGAACTCAAGTGTGACTGATTCTTTCCAAGGCAGCATTTGAAGGTGCTCAGTGCTTGGTGCTGGCATTTAATCTTTTTATTGGGATTCTTATTCTCTTTCTGGAGTCCGTTCCTTGTAAGGCCACTTTGTGTCTTTTCATCGGCACTGTGAGAGGTCTAGGTTCTGGAGCTTCCCTGGGTGGTGCTGGGCCGCTCACCCTGCCCCCTCCCTTCCAGAGACGGTGTGTAAGACGGGCATGGTGCTACTGTGTGGCGAGATCACCTCGCGGGCCATGGTGGACTACCAGCGGGTGGTGAGAGACACCATCAAGAACATCGGCTACGACGACTCTGCCAAGGGTGAGGGCGGGTTGATCTCCAGGTCCTAAATACACGTTGGTCTCTGCCGAGAAAGCCCCCCAGTGCTGAGTCAAACCTGAGGCTTTCAGCCTTCCTGGACCCATGTGTCAGGTTCCAGGGGTCCAAGGCTCTGGCAAAAGTATGACAAGCAGACAGCGGTGCCCAGTGGACCCAGCACATGTCCGTCTGTTGTTGGCTGGGCTTGTTTGAGGTCCTGCCTTCTTGGTGCTGGCAGAGGCTTTGGAAGGGAAAGAAGCACCAATACAAAGGGCACTGCCTTCTGTTAGGGACTCCAGGCACAAGTGGTAGTCTCTTGGTATGTGTTGTCTTCATCATTTCAGAAACTCTGACATACTTCCTCTGCTGATGAGGACATAGAGAAGTAAACAATTGGTGTCAGGTAATGCAGTCAGTACATGGCTGCCAGGTTTGGGACACTTGTGCTTTCCACTACATCATGCTGCTTTCCATTAGAGACACAGAAAAAGATGACTCAATCCAGAACTGGTGCTAACAGCAGGCGAAGGAGACAGGCTGGCCCAGGTTAACACCAGTGCCAGCCAGGGTGGGACCAAAACCCAGGGAAGAGGCACAGCCCTAGCAGGGACTTGAGGAGGGGCACCACTATAACCAGGTGGGGGTGGGCCAAGCTAGATGAAATGAGGGCCTCAAAGCAGAGCCCAGCATCTAAGACTGGGCAAGCCAGGAAGCAGCATGGCCCAGAGGGGCATCAGAGGACACAGGGTGTGAGGGCCAGGTGCAGAGGGCTCATGTGCAGTGACATCCCTTGGCAGCTTCGGTGGCCCTTTAGCCACACTGGCTTCCTGGGTGGAATGCTGGCCCCAGTTCTTAAAGGTTCCATGTTGGCTTTTGGCATTAGGTATTCAGGCAATTCCAGTTTTTAAAGAAAAATTCCTTTGTATCTCTGTTGGCTCTCTCCTAATTCCCCAAAATTACCATAAGAGATGTAGTGGCCTGACACAGTTGCAAAAATGTCCATATCCAGACCAACCTTCCTGGACTTAAACCTGTGACCAAGACTCACAAATGGAAGCACGACTGTTTGAAGGTGCTCGTTTCTGCCTGCGTCATATGTTGGTTGTTTACGGTGACGTGTGGCATCCATGCGGGTCAGCGTAGGCAGAGATGCCCGTGCCCCGCCTTTATAAATGAGAGCCCCTCACAGTATGAGAGCACAGACACACGGAAGCTCGGTCCTGCACTGAGGCCCAAAGTGCTCATGAGCAATCTATGTCACCTGAGTGCATGACAGTATTTTTTTTTTGGAGGGGAGGAGGGATGTGTATCAAGAATCACTGGGAAGAGAAGAGTGAGAGGCAGTTAATTCTCCCAGTTGGGAGGGGAGGGTATTCACAGAGGAAACGCATTGTCCCAGAGTAGCAGCTTCCCAACATGTTTCCATGCAAGCCTCCCTGTTCTACCAGGAAAAGCCAGTTTGTTTACGTACATTTAGACCTTATTCAAGAGCGAACGTTGTTCTGCATTAGGTAGCAGGGAAATTTTCTAGGAGGTAATGTTCCCTAGAAAGGAAGAAGTGAGAGAGAGCCCAGCCCTGGCTGAGACAGGCTCAGTGGGCTGAGTTCCCCAGTGCCGAAGCTTGTCAGGGTACCTATGCCAGATGGACTGTCGCGGGGTGATGGCCTTAGCAGGGCCTCGGGCCAGCCGCTCCTCACTGCTCCTGGCTGCAGAGTTGCAGGGCTCATTGCCTTTCCCAAGCCCTGCGCCTCTCCCCTTGGTCTCCTAAGTTCTGTTTTTCCAAATCACTTGGAGCCCATGCTTGATTTTGAGCACCGGGAAGATTCATTATTTAGAGAGAAAGTGATTAGGTAAAATGTGGAATGTTTAATGCAGAACAAGACAACTCTTTGGCAGTTCTCTAAAGACTTTTCATTGATTTACAAAGTCAAAAACATTCATTGGGGAATAGGAAGGTGTAAAGGGCAAAGATGACCTGATGCTCCCAGGGCAGAGGGACGGCCTGGCCTCAAATGATGCAATGTGAGGTGTCCCGGGGGCGAGTCCATGGCTTGGTGTCCAGTGAACTGCAGGAGGGTCCAGGGACACTCACTGACAGCTAGTGTAGGGTTGGGGAGCCGGAGGAAGAGCATTCTAGGCAGAGAGCCCTAGCAGAGGTAGAAGAGTATATTGTACTTAAGGCTAAACCCGAGTTCACGTTGGCTGAAGGAGTTCAGGCGGCAAGGGCTGCGTCGAACTGAGGAGCTTCAGTTTTAGTCTTTGGCAGTGGGTCCCCACCTGAAGCTTGGACGCGAACAGTGGGTTGGGTCTGCCTGTGTTTTTTCTGTAAGCCCAGTCTGGCAGTGTGCGTAGGGGAATGGACTGGGAAGAGGATGGCTGTGGGGCTTCAGGGAGGAGGGTAGCGGCTTATTACTACACTTGACCTTGCGGTGGGGCATCTGTGTATTTAGCTCCTCAATCTCACAGTCCCTGCAGCTGAGCTCTGAGGGCTGGGCTCGGTGCACAGCAGCATCCTCGGGGGGTGGCTGGGCTGGGCTGCTGTTAGCGCAGACTTCCCTGAACCAGTGCCCAGCATGCTGGGGGGAAGGGGCAGCCCTCCACCTTGTCCCTCACTTTGACAGACAGGGTGGGAGGGGGAGCTTCGGCCCCAGACGTGTGGCTTTTCCATTTGACCCAGGCCCTGCACACATCTCGGGTCAGAGGACCCTGGCTCTGGGAGTCTCTCTGGATAGTTCGCGTGCACGGTGTTTGTTCAGGATATTGAATACCTGGGTTGGGCACAAGCTGGGCTTCTGAGTGACAGTGTTGGACGGGGCCCTTGATTTTCACTCAGCGTAGTTGTTTTCAAACTGGGTTCTGGGAGGCGCCTCTGTTAGAGCCTAGGGCAGGGCCGAGAGTAAGCCATGTGCTCTCCAGCCAGAGCAGCCACCATATCACCTCATTTCTAATGCTGCAGTTCTGCGTTGGATATATTTTTTAAACCAAGGTCTAATTGAGTATAGTACAGAAAAAAACGTACCATGGAGAACTTTCATTGACCAAGAGTCTCAAATGATAGTATGAGAAGGGCACAGGGCCTCCCCCATCCTGCGCCCCAGCTGTGGGCCTGGACAGACCCCAGCGAGTTAGAGACCACCCACCCTGGCACCAAGTGCCACGTCAGGAGCTGAGCAGTCCCCCAGGAAGCTCACAGCCCCCTCCGTCTGACATGTATCCCCACTGAGGCTCACGTTCCCTTCCACCTAGGCTTCGACTTCAAGACCTGCAATGTGCTGGTGGCTTTGGAGCAACAGTCCCTGGATATTGCCCAGGGTGTCCATCTGGACAGAAGCGAAGAGGATGTCGGTGCAGGAGATCAGGTAACTCGGCACTGAGGGCAGGAACCACGTGGGGACTTCCCTGCAGGGTAGTCTGGCTCAGACCTGGCTCTGACGCGTGCTGAGGAGCTAGCTGGGGAAGTTCATGAGCGATGGGTTAATCACACCGTGGGGAGGATCCCTCATCCTAGCATGAGAGCCTGGAGTGCATCGGACACCTCTACTTCGCCACCGTGCTGCGGAAGGCTGTGGTTGCTAATGCTGGGTTTGGGCTCGTTGCCCCTCCTAGAGTGTTGAGGGTCAGGGACTATGTCCTCCTCCCCCCGGTAAGTGCCCAGTGGAGAGCGAACTCCATGTATGACGCACCAGGGGAGTTTTAGACTTGCAGAAAGCCATTGTCCTGTTGGTCCTGGGACAGTGCTGCTCAGCCTCCTCTCTGCCCTGCCGCAGGGTTTGATGTTCGGCTACGCCACGGACGAGACGGAAGAGTGCATGCCCCTCACCATCGTCCTCGCTCACAAGCTCAACGCCCGCATGGCGGACCTGAGGCGCTCTGGTGTCCTGCCCTGGCTGAGGCCCGACTCGAAGACTCAGGTGAGCTGCTGAATTGCCTTCCGGAGAGCTCCAGACAGAACCTTTAAGCAAGCCCTGAGCTCTCTTGATTCTGTCATTTTTAAGATCAAAATGTTCAATCTCAAAGAATTGTCAATTTTGAAAAGAACTTTCTAAAAAATCTTCAGCTCTAGATGTCTACTCCACATTTTATTATAAAAAATTCCAGAAGTGAGGAACAGCTGAAAGAACAGTTCTAGATTTTTTTTCCCCTTGTTAGCATACATCGCCTCTGATGATTTCCCGAATCCTGCCACAAACTTCTTAACCGGCTTCAGACTTTTTGGTCACTGCCTTCCCACGCAGCCAGGCTCCGCACCTCGAACAGGCTGTCTGTGCTGCCTGCATCTCGTAGTGGCCCTTTTTCTTATCTTTGTTTCTCATAAAAAGGCTTTACTTTTGCTGTTCCAGCTCCCGCCCCAGGGGCCCTGACCTCTCTGCTCCCTGCAGTGTTGAAATCCGCCCCCAGGTCCGTATTTGAAGGTCGGGGTGATGCAAGTGCTACAGGTGAAGGCCTCCTGCCGGCCCTCCCATGCCTCCCCCCAGCCTTGCTGGCCCCAAGGGGCCCTGTCCTCGTGGCTTCCCGCTGGGCTCCTCTCCCACACTCCAGCGTGACTCCAAGTTCCCACATTTCCTCCTGCGCATGCTCTCCCTCTGGCCGTACTTGTGGACCCCATTGTCACCTTCACACGCTCAGCTCCCAAATCTACCTGCCGGTCTCTCCAGCTCACTAGCTTCATTTCTCATTCGCCCTGCAAACACACGTGCCCCGAGAGCCTGCCTGTGCAGCACCCTGTCGCCCCTGCCCAGCTGAAGGAGGGCTGGAGCGGCACCTTCCCTCAGTCCTGCTCAGCACATCTCTGCCCGCCCTGCCTGTGCCCCACGTCTGTCCTATCAAGCGCCCCTCTTGCTCCAGCCCAGCTAGGCCAGGATCGGTGCCCTGCCCTCCCAGAGGTTCTCCCTGCTTGGAAACGCCAGTTAACTCCATTCAGGCTTCACTTTTTAATGTCCTAATATCTGTTGAGTATTGTCAGCAACTTTCTGCTTCTTGTGAGGGGAGAGGGGAAATCCACTTGGCACTCTGGCATTCAAAGCCTTTTACGGTCTTTCAACTTTACTTTCCTCTGCCTCCCCCCTCCCCATCCTTGCTTAATCTACATCGTTTCACTCTTGTTCCCCTTGTTTCTTACTGCTTTGCATCTGGGCTCCTACCCTTCACCTTACTTGGGTTCCTTCTCTGGTCCTCACCTGTCCATGAGCGGCCAGCAAAGTTCTCACCTCCTCTTGCTCCCCGCCAAGTCCCAGAGAGCACCTCCTCTTGTCCCGTACTTGGAATTTGGCACATGTGGCTTTATAGCTCAGCATGGTGCATGTAGCTCTCCCCATTCCTCCAGCTGTACAGAGATGGAGAACCTTCTCCCCCAAAGTAAGGCCAGGCGCAGGGCGGAGGTCACACCCTGGCTACGCCTGGGGCAGGGGAGTGTGCTTATGGCCCAAAGGGAACCCTTCCCTGGGACTTCCTGTGATATTCTTGTGAGCCCCAGGGCAGGAGGTGGAGCCATCAGCATTGCTCGGGCGCTCTCTGAGGTTGCGGGAAGGAGAGCTGATGGGTATGGAGTGTGGTGGCACCATGCTCCGAGCCGTCCTGGACTGGGATGTGCTGGGATGCAAAACGGGGGAGATTCACAGAAAAGGAAATCCCAGAACAGGAGCGTGAGGCAGTCAGTGGAGCCAGCTGGTGCGGGACAGGCCTCCTTCACTTCCCTTAGATACGAAACAGCAGGTTTCCCAGTCTAGGAGGCAGCGAGGAAGGGAAGGGTGGATGAGTTCTTTTAGGGTTCCTTCCTGTGAGGAATTATTTTAAAAATGGTAGTATGTTACGCCTGTAATCCTAGCACTCTGGGAGGCCGAGGCAGGCAGATCGTTTGAGCTCAGGAGTTCAAGACCAGCCTGAGCAAGAGCGAGACCCCGTCTCTACCAAAAAAAATAGAAAGAAATTAATTGGACAGCTAAAAATATATAGAAAAAATTAGCCAGGCATGGTGGCACATGCCTATAGTCCCAGCTACTTGGGAGGCTGAGGCAGCAGGATCTCTTGAGCCCAGGAGTCTGAGGTTGCTGTGAGCTAGGCTGACGCCACGGAACTCACTCTAGCCAGGGCAACAAAGTGAGACTCTGTTTCAAAAAAAAAAAAAAAAAATGGTAGTATATACACCCACCTGCCTCACTCCCCTACCATGGGCAGGCTGTGGGCCAGCTCCGGTCGGAGAGGGTGTGGGTTTGTGGACGGAGCCCGTGCGGCCCCTCGGCCCTCCGAGCAGCCTGGCTCGCTCTACGTGTTCCCTTGGGGCACAGGGCCAGTACGAGGTCTAGGTCCTCTTCTGTCGCCCTGTTTGTGAAGGATTTTCATCATCTGAGCAGTGTTGACTGTGAACAGGATGAATCTTTCCACCTGAACAAATCCTCGCTGCTGATACCGAGAATCGGTGGCAGTGCTGGTGGCTATTTTTGTACCGGATCAGAGTTGTGTTTTCCATGCTGTGTTTTTCCCCACATCTGCTGACACAATGAGATAAGAGCAGAGCTTGGAGCCCTTTGCTCCGCCGCCATGTGCTGTGGTTCCCCAAGGCCACCGTGTGGGGTTTGCCGGAGTCGGGGGTGGGGCTGTCCCGCGGAGCAGTGGGACAGGCCCAAGCAGCCCCTCAGGGCTTCTCCTGCGGCCCCCTGCAGCAGGCCTGGGGGTCTCCTCTCCAGGGAACCCGCTACTCCCACCTCAGTTCCTGTTCTCGTGGCCTGCAGTCAGCATTTAAAGGCTGCTCTGGGTCCTCTGTGTGACTAGGGTCTGGCATCACACAGCCAGGGCTCTTTCCCTTCCTTCCTCCGGACCCCACCTTGTTGGACAAGGCAGGACGCAGGGAAGGACTTTGACACAGACCCAGTGTTTGGTGGATGTCTGAGGGGCCCTGGGCAGGCAGAGACGTGCTGCAGGCGCCGTCCCGGGCAGACGTTGTTCGCTGCCCCGAGGCTCCGTCCAGGCCCTGGGGTATGCAGCGGTCCTGTGCCTTCTGACAGTGCCCCTACCAGGACCATCTGGCAGAGCTGCACTCCTGCAGTTACCACAGGCCCCTAAAACCCTCCGGGCCCTGCTCCCAGGGATCCCACTGCCGTAGGCAGCATCGGGCCTGTGGCCAGCACGTCCCTCAGGGTCTAGAGTGGCTTCCTTCTGCTGGGCAGAGCCTGGTCTGCCAGGCCACACAGCTCCAGGTCAGATCCCAGCTCTTCTGGCTGTGTGACCTTGACCAAGGCGCTTACATTCTGGAACCTCAGCCTTCTTGTCCATAACGTGGGTGGTAACAGCTTCTAGAGTACAGGGCGCGCTTCATCAATGCTGGTTTCTTTTCCCAGCCTCATCTCCCGCCCTCACCACCTCCTTACCTCTCATTCTGCAAACCCAGGGTGCCCCGGCTGTTTTCCTTTGTTGCCAAAACAGATCAGTCTGTGACTGTGCTCACCGACGTGTCAGTGAAGGACGGGGTCTGTGGAGAAGGGACGAGGCATCTGCGTGCAGTGGGAGGGACACAAGCTCTTAGGTGGGACAGAGAAGGGTGCAGCTCTCTGGCCTTTCACAACCTGGTGATGTGACTTCAGACAAATTGTTTCATGGCTTTGTTTTTCCCATCTGTGAAGTGGGGATAATAATACCTCCCCCACTATGATGTCTTAAGCGTTAATTGACAGTGCATAGAGTGGGCACAGAACTGGCCCGTGGTGGTGGAAGTGAATGTCAGATTTGTGCCTGTGGCCTGGCCTGCTACGGCGCTGCAGGCAGGTTCCTCCCCTCCAGGTGTACTCTGCTCTTGCTTCCTTTTGGGAAAACACCCAGAGGCTGGCAGTCCACAGCTTGCTGGTCCCTCTATTTCAGCCACCCTAGCTGGGGTCACTCTCACCCTCTCCCTGTAGCAGGCAAATCGGCTGCCACAATACCCCCCCAGAGCTCCTCCCCTGAGGGTGCTGAGACCATCACCAGGCTCCTCCCCTCCTATCTGAGGCTTCTGGGTGCCAAGAAACATCCCCCTGGCCAAAGCCCTCTCTTGACCCTCCATGGCCCAAGGCCAAGGTAGCCCCGCACCTGCCAACGATGCGTGGCCTGGGTTTCTGTGGGAGGAGCCGAGTGGGCCCTAAGTGGTAAGGAAACTCACAGTGCTAATTGTGGTCCCACGTGGGCATAGCTATGCCATATGCCTGTCATCCCAGGGCACTGGGCAGCTTTTCAGATGTAAGAATGTGTCCGATTAACTCGCCAGAGGCCCGTTGAGGACGGGAGGCCTCATGGGGAACACGGGAGCCCCGTCTGCCTCCTGGGTGTCTGCGCCTGGCAGAGGGGTGCCCTCGTCCCAACCGCGGCCGCTCAGCATTGCCCCCACCCTCTGATGGACAGGTGACGGTGCAGTACATCCAGGAAAACGGCGCGGTCATCCCCGTGCGCGTCCACACCATCGTCATCTCCGTGCAGCACAACGAGGACATAACGCTGGAGGAGATGCGCGAGGCCCTGAAGGAGCAGGTGATCAGGGCCGTGGTGCCGGCCAAGTACCTGGATGAAGACACCATTTACCACCTGCAGCCCAGCGGGCGGTTTGTCATTGGCGGTCCCCAGGTGCGCTGTTGTCTCTGAATGAGGCCCTTGTTACTGGGGTTACTCGTGTCTCGGGGCACAAAGACCACAAAAGACAGCTTTGCGTGGCTCAGCCGGGTCTGGCCGTGGACTGAATGTGAAGCCTGTGTATCCTGGCCTGTACACGTTTAGTGTGCTCTCCGCGGGGGCCTGCGGTACCTGTCAGTCTGTGAGTCTTGGCGCTGCCTGGCTCTGCAGCCGTGCTGCCCCGCCCTGCTCAGGCGCTCGCTCTCCACTGCCGTGTGTGTCGTGGCTGACCGTTCCCAGGTGGCAGGTGTCTGCCAGAGGCTGCCTGTCCTCTGTGGGCACCCAGTGGGGCAGGGTGTTGTAGATGGGGACACCTGCTGCCCCTCCCTCCTGTGGCCCAGGTGTGAGGAGGTGGAGGTTTGCAGAGCACCTCTGAGAGGCTGCTGCCCGCCGCCCAAGGACCTCAGCTATGGACACATCACCACAAAGATGATCCCTGTGCCAGGTTCTATGAGCCCATGTAGTGTAGAAACACGAGGTGGAAAAGAAAGCTTGCTGTTTTTTCTTGCAGAAGCTCTCAAAGCTTAGACGTACTGGAATAACTGTGGAGCTCTAAGAGGGGGCCAGAGTCTACAGACTGCCCCGGCTGTTTCACATAGAGCCCCTGCCCTTTTAGAGACATCGCTGTTGGTGATGTTACCAGAGCACACTCGGGAAACGGGCGCCAGCCAGGGCCACAGCCAGGGCTGCGTTCCCCACAGTGAATTCCTGCGTGCGGGTGCGTCTCTCCGTTGTGATGGGCTAGACAGCAAAGACACTGGGGGTAGCCGTGACCCCAGAGAATCTCTGGCCCATCTTCTGCGCTTTCTAATGAGGCTTTGACAGGTTACCCGATTTCCATATCTGGGTCAGTGTATGAACTGGGGTTGGAACCAGGGTTTCTGGCCAAGAGGTCTTTCAAAATTGCCTGCAGGCAGCCTCGGGGCATCCGTCCTGAGCATCATCCCCTCCGGCCATGGAGGGCTCTGCTTCTCATCTCCTCTCTCTGTTTCTTTCCCTCTGCAGGGGGATGCGGGCGTCACTGGCCGTAAGATTATCGTGGACACCTATGGAGGCTGGGGGGCTCATGGTGGCGGGGCCTTCTCTGGGAAGGACTACACCAAGGTGGACCGCTCGGCAGCATACGCTGCCCGCTGGGTGGCCAAGTCCCTGGTGAAAGCAGGGCTCTGCCGGAGAGTGCTTGTCCAGGTGGGCCCCCCACCGCTGACCCCACCTTCCTGTCCCAGCTGAGGGCCCCTGCCCAGCCCTGCCCTGGGGAAGGAGATGCTGGCCTAGTGGGGAAGCCTCGTGCTTTGCCAAAGGTGGTGGCTCTGTGGTATGGTGTTGGGCTCTGTAGCCAGCACTCCGGAAACCTAAGGGAGGGCAAACAAAATCTTCAGAGAGAGGGACACCTGCAAGAACCGCCCTCCATGAAGACAGTGGGGGATTCTAGGCAGACACATTGGGAGGGAGAGCATGTTGGGCAAGAGATGAGTGGTCCCTGCTGCCCCTTCCATGAGGGACAGACCCTGCACGGAGACTTCAGTCTCTGACCCCGGTCCCTTCTGGAAGGTGTCCTATGCCATCGGGGTGGCGGAGCCGCTCTCCATTTCCATCTTCACCTACGGAACCTCTGAGAAGACAGAGCGGGAGCTGCTGGATATGGTGAACAAGAACTTTGACCTCCGGCCGGGCGTCATTGTCAGGTAAAAGCACCCCGAGCTGCTGTCGTGTGGGGCCTGCTCCCTCCCCAGATGCTCAGCTCCACTGGAAGGGGAGCAGAAGGAAGGGTGTTTCAGCCTCTCAGCAGTAGAGGGTCTCCAAGCTCTCAGCCCGGCACAGGGCACACCCAGTGCAGGATGTCTGCTTTTGGGGTTGAAGGAGGCTGCACAAGATGCCTGCTGGCCCGGCAGACACTAACTCCCGTGGGCTCATGTTTGAGCAGCTGGGTTGGGGGGAGCAGTGTGTGTGGATCTCAGGAAAACAGTGATATGGCCACATGGCTGGGAATTGGGTTGGCAAGCCTGTTCCCACATGTTCGTTTCTCGAGCCATCCCTGTTTTCTGGAGCTTGTGGATGTCGGCCTAGGCTAGGTCAGTGGAGTGGGGACTAGAAAGGCACCTTAACAAGGCTGGAGTTCCAATCCTGGCCCCCGGATCTCCAAGCCTCTGTTTCCTAAGTTAGAAAACAGAACCGTGGTGTGGCGTGGATGGGAGGCGTGCGCGTGAAATCCACAAGGGAGGAGTGCCCTTGGAGTCTGTCAACCACGCCTGCACTCTGCCCTGTTCCATGTTAAAATGACCTTTTCTTCTGGACACACAGGGATTTGGATCTGAAAAAGCCCATCTACCAGAAGACAGCATGCTACGGCCATTTCGGAAGAAACGAGTTCCCATGGGAGATTCCCAGGAAGCTTGTGTTTTAGAGCTGGTGGGAGCTGGGCCTGGCCTCATGCTGGTGGCATCCAGTGGCCACGCTCCTCTTCCCCAGGATCCCAAAGCTCATATGTCCTGGAGCTCTGGGTGCTGACTGCCTTCCCCACCCACCGGCCCTCTGGGGAAAAGCCGAGTCCCTCTCATTTAGTCCTGTCCAGCCATAACCATGTATGGCCAGAGGCAGGTGGCTTCCTGGTGCTGAGGGTCAGAGCTCCGTGTGAGGGTCATCACGGTGTCTCCCTGCCTCTCCCTCGGACCAGGGCAATGTTGATTTTGTCGGAAAAGCACCCCTGTCCAGAGTGAATTCCCTCACTCTCCTCCCCGCACGGCCTGGACCCTGACCAGCCCCTCCTCGCCTCGCGTGGGCCAAGGTGAGGTCAGCGCATCTCACAGACCTCAAGGTTACCTCTGGGCCTGGGCCACGGGGTCTCCCTCACGGCTGCTGCCAACACCCCTGAGCCAGGGGCTTCACAAAGCCGCTCCCAGGCCAGGCATCTGGCAGGGGTGAGGACAGGGGCTGATGTCTCCTAAGCATCTGCAATGTGTGAGGGACCCAGCTAACCCCTGCTCTCATTTTTTCTTCACTGCAACATGATAAGGTAGCACCTTTTTTTACCCCATTTATAAATGAGGGAAATCAAGACGCAGAGAGTCTAGATAACTTTTACAAGGTCCCACAGCCACGGGTGTCAGGGCCTCGACGTGAATCTAGGAGCTTTAACTCAGGAGCCTGTGTACCCCCGTCTCATGCCAGAAACAGACTTGAGCAATGACTAAGCAGATTGCAGCGAGGCCACGGACTCTGCCCTGCAGGCCTGGGGTTACTGGGAATTACTGGATTAACCGACTGGCTCTTCTTGAGCCCTGGGCAATGGTCTGCAAAGTCAAGATGGAGCCAAGGACTATTTCGTTTGTCTCATTTGTCCCAGAAGACGGTTCAGGGTGGGCTGGGCACCCTGGCCCATCAGGCTGGGCTGCAGTTTGGAATTAAGAGGCAGCTTTATCATCCTAGCCACGTGACCACTCAGAGACACACGGGGCTGGCGATTTTGGACCTCTGGGTTAAATGTCTAAGTCCAGTCCAGTCCTACCTGGGCTTCCTGGAGCAGAAGCAGCAACTTGTCCTAGCGCAGGTGACTGGCCCCTTAGGGGACTTCAAGTCCTTCTCCTTCTTTGGCCCCTGTATGTTCTGTAGGGTTAGTGCTGTTGGAGTAAGTGGTGGGGGACTCTAAGATGCCCTTCTAGAGAGGCCAGCCCTAAGGCCCAGATACTGATGTTAAGTGGGCCGGTCTCTCCTCCTAGTGGTGGACAAGGTGCCTGAGATATTATGAGGAGATTCTGCCTTTGCCAGGTGGTTTTCTGGGGACAGGTCTGTTCCTCAGGGGTCTCAGTGGTCTTTGGTCTGCCAGGGCCTTGGAAGCTGCATACTCCCCTGCCTTGCCATCCCTGGCCGGCACCTCCCACCCCACCTGTCCTCAGCCTGGACCTCAGACAGCAGCATCTCCACCTTCT
Source organism: Avahi laniger (assembly GCA_963575035.1). NCBI lineage: Eukaryota > Metazoa > Chordata > Mammalia > Primates > Indriidae > Avahi > Avahi laniger. The sequence continues at coordinate 21,514 of CAUYSK010058522.1, forward strand.
CTCGAGCTCTGAGGGCCACAGGCTCAGGTAGGGGCCTCCACGGGCCCCAGGAGAACACGGGGGCCTTGGCTTCTTTCCAGGGCACACGGTGCTGGTTCTGGCTGGGAGAGGTGTCCAAGAAAGCCTCACCTGGAAAGCCAGCAGCCTGCACGTGGGCCTGGCCTTTCCCTCAGGGGACAAGAAACTCTTCAGGGCAGAAAGGGAAGCCCAAATTGCCCTCAAACCCTGGAACTTGTGTATGATACTGAAACTCGGGTCTCTCTGCAGGCTCCTGATGACCTGGGTCAGCTTTAAGTTCCTCCAGTAGATGGAGGGACACATTTGCAGGTGGCTGAGTCCTCTAACTTGGACAATGTCCCAAGCAAAAATTCAGGATTTTATACTTTCCCTACCCCCAAGAGGAATAAGACCTTTTTTGTCAACATTGTTTATATGAAACTCAAGCTTTTATTTGTTCGTAGTTCTTTCTAGAACAGTGAATAAAAACTCAAGGAGCAACTACACTATGCTTAGTTCTTGTCTTCAGAACCCTGGAGACACCCGCTCTGTGTAGCGTTGCCTGACTCCGCCACCCCCAGCAGGGTTGGGGTCCTCCCTCAGCGTCACCGGCCCAGGGCACGCCCCTCACGAGCTCATCCTCCAGCCGCATGTCGGTCACACCACCGCCGTGTTCACTCCCTACCACGTCCCACTGAGGGACATGTTCTCAGGAAATTCACTCTACGTTTGGGGACACGGAGGCCCAAGAGGGTTAGGAGTGTGACCGAGGGCACCCGGCTGGCTGGGGCTGCTCGAGCTTCGTTCTCCTAGTCACAGGCGTTGCTGCCCTTGACCCTTGCCGAAGTCACACGCTCCCATCCCCACGTCACGTCACAGCGTCTGGAGAGGCTGCGGGAGGGGGGCGCTCGGGCAGCTCTTGTCGGATGGCGGGATAAGGGGCTGGACTGGTGCCGCGAGCGCAGAGGGGGTCTGCAGAGGAGAGGTGAACTTTGAGGTGGGTGCGCGTTTCCCCCTCGCACGTCTGCAACTGCGAGGGACGTACACAGATGATGCTTTTTAATTAGAAGGTCGTCCCCGCAGGGGCCCCCAAGGAGGCTTGGTCAGAGCAGAGGGAGGTGGGCTTGCGCAGTTCCAACAGCGGGCAGTGTGGCCGGGACTCAGCTCCGGGCATGTCCCCAGGGTGGGCTGAGGGGAACCGTGCAGCCCCTCGCTGTCAGGCCGAGGGGGCTGGTCTGGGGTGCCCGGGAGGGCAGAGGTGAGCGAAGACCTGGGAATGTGCAGAGTGGGGGACAGGAGGAGGAAGCCAAAGGCCGGAGGGTGTCATGGTCTCGTTCGAGACAGAATCTATGCCCTGTGAAGCCACTACACGGGATATGTGAACAAAAAGACACTTACGAAACACATCGGGACACTTGCCTGCGGAGGAAGGAGCCTACAGGCATAAAAGGCAAAATGCGATGAGTGAAAGCAAGTAGAACCAGCCGCGCCACGGAGCCCGGAAGGGTCACAGCGTCAGGGAAGCGTGGAAGGAGCAAGGAGACTGTGAGGCAGCGGCCAGTGGGATGGGAGGAAAGCCAGGAGGGGTGTCCTTGGAAGCCAGATGAAGACGGGGTTTCTAGAATGAGGGAGGGACCAACCGTGTGAAGTGGCACTGATGAGTTAGACGACATGAGGCCCAGGAGTGTCCCAGGAATCCAGCCACGTGGAGGTTGTTGGTGATGTGGGAAATGGCACAGTCATTTTTAAAAAGTAAGTATGACCATTTTCCCCACCCCAGTCACAATCCTTTCGTGCATCTCATATATTCCAAATGCAATTAAAAGCGCGTGCCCGGCTGTCCCTGCTGCGCATGCCTGTGCAGGGGCACCTCCTGGCCCTCATTGCAGACTCCGCTGCCCCACCCCGACCCCACTCCAGACTGCCTGGTTTCTTTGGCTTCTCCAAATAGGCCAAGCTCATTCCTGCCTCAGGACCTTTGACCATGCCATTCTGTCATGGTGTTTTATCACACCCTGTAGGTTTCAGGTGAAATTTCTGTGTTTCTGAAAAGCCCCTTCCTTGATAACTTCTCTTTTCGACTCCATTTCATTTTTCATTTCTTACCCAGTGTTTAATGAAATGTGCCAATGGATATAATAATGTCTTGTTTAACCCTTGGAGCCCACCGCCCTCACTCAACTCCACCCATACCCACCTCCCTTCTGTTCTCCACATGGTGGTTCCTCTGAATGTTTTTAGTCTCAGCTTCCAAGTCAACCTCCAGAAAGACACCTTCAAACATCCTCCATAAATTAGAACCAACACCATCTTTATCTGATATTGAGTTCTAGAAGGTTGTTTAATTATTTTATTTTTAATAAACATTTTTATTATTAATAAGGATGTTATGGCAATAATTCTACAGCTCATACACTAAAGAAAATATATTAACCCAAGTAAGAAAACTTTTCTTTTTCCAGCTTCGTTGAGGTATACTTGACAAATAGAAGTCAAGTATATTGACTTTTATATATTCAAGGTGTGTATTCAAGGTGTATGACGCGATGATTTGATATATGTATACACTGTGTAAGGGTTACCACAATCAAATTTATCAATACATCCATCATCGGGCAAAATTACCCTTTGAAGGCTGCCCTCCTTTATGGATGTCGGTGCCTGCCTGTTTAGCCTGTTGGCCCTGTAGGACCTGGCACACCGAGGTCTGGCCTTGTCTGCTTTGTGTGCCATCTCACACCTGGCTCCAGTGCAGGGCCCAGCGCAGAGCAGGTGCCCGATGCAGCACATCAGAGAATGAGTTGTAGGTGTGTCCATCCCTCCTGCCTCCTGAGCTCCTCTTAGCAAAGAGGTTCTGCAAGATGCGAGGATCCTGCTTGCCCTCTGGTAGGTCTTGCCTAGCTCGGGTGCCCAGAGATGTAAATTCCAATCATTTAACGTTTTTTTTTTTTAAGAGTGCAGCACTGTGACTATGAAAATTTATATGCAATGATCACTTGGCATTTTTTTAATTATTTCAGAATATTACGGGAGTACAAACGTTTTGGTTACATGATTTATTTTTGTGCAGTTTGAGTCACAGTTACATGTGTGCCCATCACCAAGATAGCGTGCGTTGTATCCATTAGGTGTGAATTTACCCATCCCCCTCTCCCCCCTCCCACCTACTTGGTTTCCATTGAGTTTTACTACCATAGGTGCATATGAGTGTTGATCGATTAGTTCCAATTTAATAGTACATGTGGTAGTTGTTTTTCCATTCTTGATACTTTGCTTATAAAAATGGTCTCTAGTTCCATCTAGGTTGTTACAAAAGGTATTAGTTCCCCATTTTTTATGGCTGAGTAGTACTCCACAGTATACATACACCTCATTTTATTAATCCACTCATGTATTGAAGGGCACTAGAGTTGATTCCACATCTGCGATTATGAATTGTGCTGCAATAAACATTCTAGTGCAGGTGTTGTTTTGATAAAATGATTTTTTTTCCTTTGGGTAAATACCCAGTAGAGGGATTCCTGGATCAAATGGTAGGTCTACTTTTAGTTCTTTGAGGTATCTCCATACTGTTTTCCATAGAGGTGGTACTAGTTTGCACCCCCACCAACAGCGTATAAGTGTTCCCTTCTCTCCACATCTGTTCTTTTGGGACTTTTTGATAAAAGCCATTCTCACTGAAGTTAGGTGATATCTCATTGTGGTTTTGATGTGCATTTTCCTGATGATTAGAGACTTTGAGCATTTTTTCATATGTTTATTGGCCATTACTTTATGTTCTTTTCAAAAGCTTCTGTTAATGTCTTTTGCTCACTTTTTTATGGGGTTGTTTGATTTTTTTCTCACTGATTTGTCTGAGTTCTTTGTAGATTCTGGTTATTAGCCCTTTATTGGATGTACAGCATGCAAATATTTTCTCCCATTCTATAGGTTGTCTGTTCACTCTATTGACTATTTCCTTGGCTATACAGAAGCTTTTGATTTAATCAAGTTCCATTCGTTAATTTTTGTTGTTGCCATCATTGCCTTTGGGGTCTTCTTCATAAATTCTTTGCCTTGGGCCAATATCTAGAAGAGTTTTTCCAACATTTTCTTCTAGAATTCTTACAGTTTCATTCCTTAGGTTTAAGTCTGTTATCCATGGGAATTTATTTTTGTGAGTCTTGAGAGGTGCGGATCCTGTTTCAGTCTTCTACATGTAGCTATCCAGTTTCCCAGCACCATTTATTGAATAGGGATTCTTTATCTAGGGTCCTTTTATAAGGGCACCAATCCCATTCATGAGGGTAATTACTTTCCAAAGGCCCCTTCTCCTAATACAATCGCATTGGAGATGAGGATTTCAATGTACGAAATTTGGGAGGACACAAACCTTCAATCCATAACAGTTGCCAAATTTGATTTCTCAACAATGAAATTCTCGTGCATTAGAGAAAAGCCAAAAATCAAGGTAGAATATGAGTGACAGAGTGGAAAATATTTGCAATCCAAATTAGATGAACCACAGACCAACAAGAAAGCAATGCAGATCCCAGGAGGAAATGGACAAAATATATGAACAGGAATAAATAAATGTAATGAAAAAGAAAGTCATAAGAAACAAAAGTTGCTCAATGGCACTTATGCTTCAAGAAATAAAAACTTTTCAAAAATGCAGTGTTGTGCTTTGGCAAACAGGTGGCTAAAAAAGAAAGAAAGAAAGAAAAAGCAATAGAGGAAAAAAAATCTTAAAACCCAGGACTGGCAAAGATGTAAGGAAATAGACATCTCCAAACACAGTTAGTGGAGTGTAACTTGGTGCAAACTTTCTGGAGGGAAATTTGATTCTTTCTTCTTGAAATGAAGATGTCATGTTTGCCTGGTTTGACTGTCGGGTCAGAAGTGGCACCAATATAGAGAGGAAACACTTTGCTCCTGGGCCTGTGGGTCAGGTGGCTGAATCCAGCCCCGAGGATCCCAGGAAGGCAAGGTTGGTGTGTGCAGAATGGAGGGAGTGGGTAGGCGGGTGGGGGCAGGTGGGGGTCGGGAGTGAAGGGGGGTGTACAGCTAAAGCCCATGTCTATTATTGGCCACTGAATGGGCAAGAAGGGCAGGGCTCTCCTCCTGTCCCAGGGTTGAGGGGGCTACCTCCAGGGTGTTTTCAGGAGCACCCACGGAAAGGCCCTGGGACATTGGGGCTGCCTGGGAGGAGCCTTCTCCTTCACAAGCCAAGGTTGCAAATGCTGAGACAATTGCAGCAGTCCAAGAGGACAGGACCTCCCTTCCACAGAGGCTATTCACATCCCCAAGTGACTAGAGGAAACTGAGGCTCAGGCAGGCGAGGGCACTTCTGAGGACCACTCACTCAGTAAAGAGCAGACCCAGTCCTGGAGCAGGAAGGGAACCAAGGATGTAAGCTGACTAGAGCTCCCTCCACTCCACTGGGATCGTGCACACGTCCCCACCACACACACACAGGGCCAGGACCCTGCTGCTCTAGGGGGACTGTGCCCAGGGGTGTGAGGTCCTGGGATCCAGCCTCTCCTCTAGTTCTGAGCTGTGTGCCTTCTCCAGCAGGAGGGGCAGCCCTCGGCTCCCGGCTTCCTCGAGGCCCCTCTGGGAAGAGCGGGGGTCACCGCTTCCCCAGCTCCTTCAGCAGCCCCTGGTCCTGCCCCCCACCTCAAGGCCTCTGTGCCCCTCTTCAGGCCACCCCACCATGGTACCTATGTCCCTCTTCTTGACAGGAGGTGGGGTGGGGTGGAAGCCCCTTGACATGTGTAGATAACCTAAGTCTGTTCTAGCTTCATCCTTGGGCTAAGGGAAGCCCCATAGCATCCTCCAGGGGACGACCCCACCCAGCTGACCTCGCCCCCCAACCGGGCCTGCTCAGCCCCTCCCGGCAGGTGCAGCCAGGCCTCTCCTCCTCCCTGCACTGAGCTCAGAGAGGCCGCTCTGAACATTCTTCACTCTCCTCTGTCTTTGGTTTTCTACTGGTTCTCATCTCCAGTTGCATATTTCTGCCTCGGAAGGAAGGAAAGAAGGGAGGAAGAAAGAAAGGAAGGGGGGGAAGGAAGGAAAGAAAGGGACCACAGAAGAAGTGGGTTCGGTAGGGGGTTCCTTAGAGGGCAGGGTGAGGGTGACTTTATTGCTCCTGTGCCCCCCCCCCTCTAGTGGTGGTCGGACCTGGTTGCCAGGCACAGGTTCAGTTCTGGTTGGAACCGGGGTCAGTGACCTCAGAGTGTGGCCCGGCTGGCCACGGCAGCTGCAGGGGGCGCTGCAACGGCCTGGGAAACTAGGCGGGAGCTTCAGCCAGCCGGAGCTGTCAAATTGATGAACCCAGGACATGCAGAGGAGTTTCTTGGCAGAAGAAACTTATGATGTGAGACCAAGTCTTGCTCTCCGTGGATCTCCGTGGGAGGTGATAATGGTGTCACGGCACCGGGCGTGGAGACAGTTTTCTTGTTTTTGACAGACTTGCTGAACCCAGGAAAGAAAGACCTTCTGTGCAGAGAGACAGGAACGTGCCGCTGCAGTTCAGCGCTAGTGCAGCAGGATGGAAAGCGCTCGTTGAGCTTCACCCTGGGATGGATGAGACGAAAGCCCGGGAGTACCCGGGGCCCTGGGCAGGTCCCACCCGTGATCTGCAGCTACAGAAGGTGATTCAGGGCTCTCGAAGGAAGCCTGGAGAGAACCATTTCTTCTTCTCAGAGCCAGATTCTCCCCTTTGAAGTAAAGGCTCATGATGGTTGGTTGGGAGCAACGAGAAGCCTTATCATCTCCAGACAGGAGCTGCAGACCTGAGCCGAGGAATATGGAAACAGCGATTATCCCTGAGCTTCTAGACATGGGTCCTCACGCAGCTAATGATCCAGACGGAGCATTTGCCCTCTGACCCCTGGACAGGGGATACAGCCTCCCCTGAAACCAAAGGGTCTCGCCCCTCCCTTCGTACCCCACCCTGACCGCCAAGCTTTCCTCTGCCCTCCTCCTCCTCCGTTCTCAAAGCCTGTGTTTCCAGTGACCCAAATGTGGAGTTCATGGCAAGGAACCGTCCCACCTCCCGCCCCCTTCTCCTGGAAGCCTGGGCGAACTCCTGAGCTGGCTTCCGTGAAGGGGTCACTGTCTTCCTCATCCTTCCTCGGGGGCTAAACACTCTGACCCAGAAAATGGACATGAGCTGCCTCCCAGCTTCAGTGAGCCCCACGTGACCTGCTAGTCCAAATCCCTAATCACCGTGCGGCCCTGTATAATTTATTATCTATACTTGTATAATTTGTTATCTATACTTGTTTTTAGTTAAAAAAAACTTTTTAAAATATGTATTTTACTTTTACTCAAATTACACCTCAATAGTAGTATACACTTACAGATAAAATTTAGTAAATTGTGGTTATTTAAACTATTCTTATTATAATTTCTAGAATACATAAAGAGTTCATTTGAGTTTGATGACATAGTGCACTATTTTCTAAACTGCGCTATTATCTCAGAGCACCTCAGCCTCCAGAGACATCTGAACTATCCAGAACGCTTCCTCTCTGCCAGTGCTTCTGTGTTGCTTGGTGATAAGACAACGGTGAAGGTTATTTGTCAGTCTCCAGAAATGTAAAAGAATGGCTTGGCTGTGGTGAGGTACCTCATGGAGGGAAGGTAGCTCCTGGTCTGGCCCCAATAGGGCTGCTGCTACCCTCTGGCTGTCAGGGTCCTGACCAGGACTGGACTAAACTCAGCTGCTCAGGGTGGCAGAAGGTCTACAGAGGCTGGGATTCTTCAGTTCTTCTCTACCTTATCAGGGCATCTGTGCCACTGGGGCCCTCAGACTCTTCATCTGGGGTGAAGAGCCTGCCACAGTGTCGCTACCATCCATACAATTCATATTCTGAGAGCCTCAGCACAGTCTGTGCCAAGCTCTGGAGTATCTGCAGCCTAGGGACTCTGGGTTGGGGCATGAGAGGTGCTGTTCCCAGCAGTCTGGCTGAGCCAGGATCAAGCATGTCCAGGACTGGGTGTGGGCGCCTTGTGGGCAGAGAGCAAGGCTGAGCCCCGAGGTTTTGCAATGAGCACTCCTGGGACATGAGGCCTGACTAGGTTCACCTTGCAGAGTGACAGGCCAGGCTCAGCCCGAGCACAACCTGATCCGCAGCTGTGGCCATTGCGGGCAGAGCATGCACCGGGCTCTTCAGGGAAACCTGAACAGAGGAAGACGGACCCTGTCTTGCAGTGAGCCTGGGAGGGAAGCAGTAAACAGACAGGGTACAGCTAGTGCCTAGCACCTAGCAGGCGCTCAGGGATGCATAGTGGTTCTCATCAGGCTTCTTGGGGACACAGTGCTCAGCTGGCCTCTGTGGACACATAGGGATGGGACACTTAGCCAGAAGACCCTGACGAAGGGAGGCACACAGGGGGAAGACGCTGCTCCTATCAGAATCAGGGGCAGTAGGGGAGAGTTCGCACGGCTGCAGCCTGGGAGGCTCAGAGAATTAAAATTGTGCCTCCTGTCCTATCACGGGACGCGAAGTAGCCTCCCTGATGTGGAATGAATGAACATGTCTGCACGTCCCCTAAGCTGGCTGCAGTTTTTCATGCAGCCAGCAGAGGGCAGAGCTGACCTACACATTCCCTGTGGAATAAGACAATATCCCACCTCTTAGCATATACAAAAATAAACTCAAAATGGACTAAAGACTTAAACATAAGACCCACGATTATAAAACTGCTAGAAGAAAACACAGGGGAAATGCTTCAGGACTTGGTCTAGGAAAAGATTTTATGAAGAAGACCTCAAAAACACAGGCAACCAAAGCAAGAATAGACAAATGGAATCACATCAAACTAAAAATCTTCTGCACAGCAAAGGAAACAATGGAGTGTAGAAATAACCTACAGAATGGGAGAAAATATTTGCAAACTACTCATCTAACAAGGGATTAATATCCTGAATATATGAGGAACTCAAATATCTCAACAGCAAAAAATAAACAATCCAATTTAAAAACGAGTAAATGATCTGAAGAGACATTTCTCAAAAGAAGACGTACAAATGGCTGACAAATATATGAAATGGTGCTCAACATCACTAATCATCAGGGAAATGAAAATCAAAACCACAAATGAGATATCATCTGATTCCTGTTAGGATGACCATTATCAAAAAGACAAAAAATAACAAATGCTGGTGAAGATATGGAAAGCAGGGAACTCTTCTGCACTGTTGGTGGACATGTGAACTAGTTCAGCCACAGTATGGAGGTTTCTCAAAAAACTACAACTAGATCTACCATATTACCCAGCAATTCCCCTACTGGGCTTTTATCCGAAGGAAATAAAATCAGTATATCAAAGAAACATCTGCACCCTCGTGTTTATTGCAGCACTATTCACAATAGCCAAGATATGGAATCAACCCAGGTGTCCAATAACGCATGAATAAATAAAGAAGATGTGGTACATATACACAACAGAATACTATTCAGCCATAAAAGAGAATAAAATCCTGCCATCTGAGACAATGTGGATGAGCCATTATGTTAAGTGAAATAAGCCAGGCACAGAAAGATAACTACTGCATGCTCTCATTCATATGCAGAAGCTAAAAAAGTTGATCTCGTAGAAGTAGCAACTAGAACAGCGGTTACTAGAGGCTAGGGAGGGTAAGGGGTAGGAGGGATGGGAAGAGGTTGGTCAACAAATTTACAGAATTACAGCTGGATACAAGAAATGAGTTCTGTTTTTCTCTACCACTGTAGGGTGACTACAGTCAATAATAATTTATTGTATATTTTCAAATAGCTAGAAGAGAGGAGTTTGGATGTTCCCAACACAAAGAAATGATAAATGTTTGAGTAGATGGATATGCTAATTGTTAACGATCCTGATTTGATCAATGCACATTGTATATCTATCAAAATATTGTTTATACCTCATAAATATGTATGATTTTTATATGTCAATTAAAATTTTTAAAAATATTTAAATTAAAGAAAGAGTAAAGAGTACATTACCAAAGTTAAAAATAAGCAAATCCCAAGAAAATGCTACAGTTATAACCTTATGTGTTAATTTGAAAAAATGTCTCAGATATGTGAGGGAAAACACTGATTGCAGAAGAGTATCTACAGTGTGATCTTATTTGTGCAAAGTGAGAGAATGTGTGTGTGTTTGTGTGCGTGTGTTTCTGAGCATGTTTCTTTGAAGACAGTTGCTGCCACCTGCCAGTTTCAATCCTTCAAGGTGGCAGAATGGGGAAAGAAAGCTGTCTCCCTCTCCCCAAAGCCTAAAGCATGATACGTTTCTCTGGAGTTTGGAAGTCACACAAGACAGTGTTCAAAGTGCTCAGGGCAAAGAGGGCTGTGTTGGTGAAAACTAAAATAAAAATGAGTCATGTGAATTTTAAAACAAATTGGATGTCATTTCAAGGTAATAGAAATAGATTCATTGTGTTTTTTTTTTAAATGAAATGACATTTATTGGTGAGGTACTAATGTAATATATATGCCTGTGTGTAAATATATAATACATATGTGTTTATATATATGTATATACTACAGATATACATATTTATTTAGTATGCTCACTGCATTGGAGAAGAAAAGCCTCCGTTCCCACTCCCTTCGTGTCGTTGAGCTGATCCCTAGATTTCCAGAATTAGAAGTGACCTTGAAATATATATAAATTCATAAATTCATGGGGGCATACCTTTGTCTCTGGGTACAAATGGAATCCCCACATCCCTCTGACCTTGGGAAGATTATGGCGGAGGATTTAAGCTGGCATAGAGGAAATCTGGATAATTTTGGCAATCCATGCAACCCTCTCAACCTCAGCTGACTGAATTATCGAATGAGGACTTATTTGCTTTCTGTACATGTCATAGATGTTGTCGTGACAATCTAGAAAGACAGAAAAGCTCCAGGCATCCACATACAGACTCCTTACCCAGCCAGGACCCAGAGCAGCTGGACACGGAGGAAAGGGGAGAGCCCCTGAGGGCTAAGACAGAGGTCTCAAATCTGCAAAAGTCCACACCTGTCCTCGGAGTGCGCGTGACCTCCACTCGCCGTCTCCTCCGTCTGACTCCACCCACGTGGGAGAAAGTGTCTCCTTCCCGTTCCCATCACGTTGAGGGAGGAGAGCGTCCTGCCACAGGGGGTAGGACTCCAGGTGGAGTGAAATTGCGTCCTCTGAGGTGGCTTGGTGTGGGCTGCCAGAGCCCAGAGGATGTCCCCGCGGAGGAGCCATCCACACAGGGAGACTGCCCAGCACCGGGCATAAGAGCCGGAGGAGGGTGACGAGGGCACGGAAGAAAAGCTGCCTCGCAGGGGTATCGAGCAGGGTGAGGAGGATGTGGAACTAACTACCTGATCTGTTTGAGTTGTTTCCAGAGATGGCAGGATTTCTGCAAGACAAAGGAGCTGAGATTCTGAAGCCCCCTATGCAGACTTCCTGACACCAAGACCTGTCCCTCACTGACGTGTCCCAATGCACAGAGCCCCTCATTAATTTCAGCACGACCTGCCCCAGTGCACACAGCCCCTGGTTAGAAGCCCCTACTCTCCCTCAGTTGGGGGGATGGACTTGAGGCTGCTCACCCTGTTCTCCCAGCTGATATCATTGGCATTAAAAATTCCTTTCTTGGCCGGGCGCGGTGGCTCACGCCTGTAATCCTAGCTCTCTGGGAGGCCGAGGCGGGTGGATTGTTTGAGCTCAGGAGTTCGAAACCAGCCTGAGCAAGAGTGAGACCCCCGTCTCTACCAAAAATAGAAAGAAATTAATTGGACA
>CAUYSK010058526.1:0-64563 GCA_963575035.1 Avahi laniger
CTCAGCCTCCCAAGTAGCTGGGACTACAGGCATGCGCCACCATGCCCAGCTAATTTTTTCTATATATTTTTAGTTGTCCAGCTAATTTCTTTCTATTTTCAGTAGAGACAGGGTCTCACTCTTGCTCAGGCTGGTCTTAAACTCCTGACCTTGAGCGATCCTCCCGCCTCGGCCTCCCAGAGTACTAGGATTAGAGGCGTGAGCCACCACGCCTGGCCCAGTGAGGTCTTTTTAAGGGCAGTTTGGAACTTGTGGATGCTAAGGTAACCAAAAGCCCACCCTAGGACACAAAGCAAGCACGTAACAAATGTTTGTTGGTGAATGAATGTGGTATGGTAAGCACAACCTCAAACTTTTGAGTTCTGGTACAGAGGCCGAATGAAACCAGAAGAGGTTTGTATCTCCCCACCCCTACAGGGAGTATGAAGATGCAAGTCCAGCAGACACCAAAAGACCAGGTCCTTCTAGAACAATTAGATCAAACTCTCTGCAGGTGAGGGCTGGGCACTAACTTCTTAAAAAATATTTCAACAATTCTAATGCGCAGGCCAGGAATAAGAATTGCTGCTCTGGGGCGCAAGAAAGAAGCCCAGAAGGCTGGGGTTGCCATCACAGCCTTGAGATACTGTCAGACAGCCATACGCACAAGCAATGGAGTTCCAGGATCTTGGAGTTGGAAGGAAACTTAAAAGCCATCTAGTTCAATGGTTCATGAGTCTCCGCTCTGAGATTCTTGGCATGTTGTCATCAGTCTCTGCTTGATTATCTCCAGGGACTGGGAACTCATTCTCAATACAACCCTTAAGAGACTCTACTTAGAATGGCTCTGTTTCAAAGATCTGCCTTCAGCACTTGGTCCCCAGTGAAGCTAAACAAATAAATGCCTCTGTGAAGCCCCACTCTGACTTCGGCATCATGGTGCCTATGCCAATGTCCTGGACAAGTAAGGCCCTCCCCAGAACACACACTCGTAAAAGCACAGAAGCCCTGGAGATCAGCTAGTTCCCTGCCTCTCACTCTACATGAGGACACTGACCCAGGGAGGCTGACTTGCCCCCATCATGCAGCATCCTGCGTTGCAGCAAACCTTAGAACTCAGGTGTTGGGGCCCCTGGCCTGTGCCCACAGGAGCAGGCAGCCCTGTCCACTCTGTTTTTCTATTTATAAAAATATAACCACCAGTCCCTGAATTCATCTCCTCTCCAAAAGCCTGGATCCCTATCCTGGAAGTCACCTCCAAACCTGTCACCTAGTCACTCTGCTTCCTGCTCCAATAAAAAATCGGCTCCTGATTACCTTTCATCCCCCTCTGCTTGTGGAATGGAAGTGCTCTTGGCTAGTTGGAAGTTACATTACTCTTGTGGTGTCAAAAAGCCCCCACGGCCTTCTCTGGCTTTGATGAATGCACGCCTGCCACCATGAGCCGGGTTCTGAAGGCCCCAACACCACACCTACATCTCGGGAGAGGCACGCACTGAAGGTCTCTTGTCCCAGCCCTAAAATCCATCCCGGCAGCCTGGGAGGACAGAGTTACGGTGAACCACTTAACCTTTATTCACCCTCCAGGTACAGCCCTGCAAATATTTACTGCTCCGCTCACCAAGGCCATGGCCCCCATATTTCACCCAGACTGCAGAAACCCCCATTTTCTTAAATGTCTTAGAATATTTGAAACAAATAAATGTGCTTTCCGGATGGCTTGCTTTGAAGTAATTTTGTTTTCTCTTATTAAAACCTATCTGGCCCCCAAACCAATAAAACAGCAGGAAATCGCTTGGCTCTGCAGAAAGCTGTGCGTTCCCTGCTAGACTGGGTTTCCGGCTAGATCTAAACCAGCCTGGCCAGGCTTGTCCCAGGCCTGGGCTTCCCTCTCTCCATCCTGCCCCAGCCATCCACCGACAAGATGCACAACAGACTCCCAGATTCTCTGCGGGAGCTGCAGTCAGCCAATTATAAGGAACTGGCTAAATGCACCTTCATATGGCTATAACTTGAAATAAGAATGTTCATTTGCATCACCTGATAGCCACAGAGTGTATGTTGGTCTTAAAGACACAAAACAAGGTCTGCAGACTACTCCCCTCCCCTTGTCCTCAGCCTCGTTGCACATCCACCGGGCTGTCTCTCTTTGCTCCTCCAGCTTCTGCCTCTGTGTGCATCAGAGGCTGCTGCAGTGGCCGAAGCAAAACCATGGCCCCACCTGTCCCTTCCAATCATACCAGGGAATTCCTGGTGGAGAAAATCTGCCACTCCAACCCGGTGCCGGAAGGCAAATCGATTTCTATCCCTACACTGGGCAAAATCATCCCCCAAGCCTGGCAAGGTTTGGGCCAAATGAAAATTTTTAAGACACCCAGAAATCACATATGGTGAGAAAAACAACCGGCTGCAGGCTCCACAGACATCTCTGGAGGCTGTTCTGGAGTTTCCCAGATAAAGAACAGTCCCATCCGTGTTTCCCGGCCGTGTTTCCAGGCTTCCTGGAGTTGCCAGCGCTCTGAGGGCAGTATCACCTTCCTTCCACTTCCATGCCCGCGGTCTTGCCAACAAATGTGAGACCACGAGTCCTCCAGCCAACATTCAGACGTAGCTGGAAGGGGCCTTCTAGGCCTCCTAGTCCAACTCCCCCATTATACAGATAAGGAAATTGAGGCCCAGAGAGCCCCTCTGTCGCACCCCAGGCCACACACCATGAACAGAAAGGGCTGGCACTGCCCTCAGCCTTCCGAGGGCTGGTCTGGGTTTCGCCGCATGTCCATTCCACGCACCCACCAGCGGAGCACTTCCCGAAAGGGGCACGCCCCGTCTTAGTCCTCTCCCCACCTCTCTTCGGCTACTCAATTCATGTTCGGACAGTGAACATTTCTTATGGGGCTCATTCAAGGGCAAATCAGGAGAAATAACAGTTACCTACTCCAGGTTCTCGATCTTCTTTTGGCTTAAAAATACAAAAGCTTCAACATAAATAAAGGGAAATGGTCTGGAAAAATAACCAGTTGGCGTGGAATTACTGGCATGTCAGTGCTGCATAAGTTGTTTTTCAGAAATACTGTTTTTCAGAAACGCAGCACAGCCATGAGTTTCCCAACCATTTGGCACAGGCTTTTCAATTGTTTGGATGTGATGGACGATGTTGATAGAAGTGGTGGAGACCAAACGCAGGCTATTAATAGGCCGAACGTGGTACTTTTGGAACTCCTGTTCTCTCACTAGCTCTCTGGCACCAAACTGTTGCCAACCTGCCTACCTTTTGCTTTGAGGTGCCATCGGTTCCAGCAATGGGGCACCACACAAGCCTCATCACCTGCCCAGGTCCGAGCAAGCTCATGTGAGAGCCCAGAGCAAGGCCAGAGGCCACAGGCCCACGTGGGCTGCCACCCTGTGCAGAGCTTCAAGCAAATGGCAAGGCCTGGAGTGCTCTGGGTGCTGCCCCCACCTAGCACGGTGCACGCGGTAGGTGACCAGGGAATCTCTCATTCCCTCCTCACATTTATTGTATCTACTTCCTTCCTCCGAGAACCTCCATGTCAGGGCAGGAGTTCATTCCACCCCAGCTGGTTCCATTAGAGCTATTTCAAGGCCCAAGGGTCTCCACGGTCCCTTTAGTGCTGCTTCTGGAAACTCTCCAGATTCAAACGCTACAAGGACTTACTGAGTACCTATTACATGACAGGCCCTGTGTCAATCCATCCATTTTTATGTAGGACCTCACTTAATCTTCCCAAAGAGAATCGTCCCCACTTGCCCAGTGAGAAAACCGAGGCACAGAGCGATTACACAACCTGCCAGAGTGACGTGGCTAGTAAGTGGAGGAGCTAGACCTTAGACACAAGTCTTCTGATTCCAAGCCCAGAAGTGGAGAAGACCCGGACAAAGTCCCTGCCGAGACCTGTGCCCTTGCCCTCCGCTGGTGTGGTCGCTTGTCCCCACTCCACTGAAGCCAGGTGTGCTGGCCCTCTCCCTCTGAGCTCCGTCTGTTCCCACAGCCACGGAACCCCCTTGTCCCAGCCAGCTGTCCTCTACCTGCTTGGGGTCAGCCACAGAGGAAGCCAGGACAAAGGCTAGACCTTTTGGCACCATCACCATCTTTAACAGCTATTAAATGAGAGTAAAAATCCTTTCTTCCTTCCAGGGTTGTTGTGAGAAGATAAGATAATAAATGTGAAAACATTCTACCAGTTAAGGGTTCCCAAGAGCTTAAAACAGTCTTTGTATAGGATGACAATACATCCAGGCTTACCCAGAAAAGTCCAGTTTATGCCCGTTGCCTGGCATAATTATTAATATGAATTATTAATATAATGTTCTTTAAAGTGTCCCAGTTTAGACAATGAATCATATGATCACCCTGTGTAAGTAGCATTGGCTGCCATAAGGTCCGAGAGAACTGAGGCTCCCTTCCTGCCCTCTGCCCCCACATCGCCCAGTTTCAACCCCCACCTTGTGCAGTGGGAGGGGTGGGGTGCAGGGTTGCCATTAGCAGACCCTTTTCCAGGCTCCTGGACAGGCATCATTTTGCTAGATCAAAGAAATTATTCGTAGACCTTATTTTTAGCAAGGCGGTGTCACAGTGCCTGGATTAATTGCAGTTAATTATATGTCACTCCTTTAAGGTTTATTCCATCAATTATGGACAATCACAGTCATGTGCCTAGCCTGCTTTAACCCTTGGTGGTCTGAATTTCTCAGCACAGAGGAGACTGTAACCATGGAGAGGGCTGAATATCAGAATATATTTGCCACTGAATCATTGTGTCCTGAACGTCAGTTCAGGGCTTTCCTGTTTACAAGGCAGTTTCTTACAGTTTCCTATTTGATCCCTGGGAGACAGGGAGAGCCACTCCCATCTCACAGATGGAAAAACTGAGGCCTGGAGTATTTAAGCAAGCACCCAAAGTCACCCAAGCTAGGAACCCAAATCCTTCTAACATTGTGTTACCAAAACGTTTCCAAGTCTTCTTTACAGATCGATGAGTGTGACCTGAGAGCTCTTTGGAGTGTGACCCTCAGGCTTCAGTGGGACAACATAGCCCCCTGGCCAGACACAGGGGACAGTGTCTGAGGGTGTCTGGAGGTAGGCCTGCCAAGGGGTCAGTCAAATGCACCAGAAGATGCGTGTCTGCCAGCAGAGCAGTCCTCTACCTTGAGTGTTTCACATGGCCTTACCGACAACGAGAAAAAAAAATTAAGAAACTCCAAAAAGAGTATTCTGCACTAGATAAATATGCAAACATAAAGACCTAGAACCTTCCTTCTTCTGGCATTCAGCTGGAAGAGCAGCCGGAAGGCACCTCTTACAAGCAAGGCGATGACAGGACTCCCGCAGGCCCCCTCTGGGTGCCTCTCAGTGCTGAGACGGGAGAAGCCAGAGGAATGCCATGTCCGGTACTTGAATGGCCTGTATCTGGGCTTCTGCCCCATCGACCGTGCCCGACACCAGGTGCAGAATGCTAGTTCTAAACAGACCTCTGAGATCCCCTAGTCCAAATCTGCATTTTACAGACGGGGAGACTGAGGCACCAAGCACGGAATGAGCATCTCCAACCCAGCCTGCCAGGACAGAGCTGAGGGGGAATGCCAGACTCGCCCTCCGGTGAGTTCTTGCTGACTGTGGCGTGAGTCTCGGCCGGGAACCGGGGCACTTCAGGAGTGCCTGTCGCAAGGGAAGTTTGCTTCCATCGCCTTTCTGCCAGGGCTCCTCTTTCCCCTGCCCGCATCTCACTCTCCTCGCCTGCACTTCTTCCCTCCTGCACTATTCCTGTTTTCCCAGGAACAGGCTTTAAGATTGTCAGCGAAAGGGTGGAGGTCTGAGTGGCACCGCTGGAGCCCCAGGGGTCCCATGGGTCTGGTCATCCCAGACTCTGGGCGGCTTCATGACAGAGCCTGGCTCTTATCTGTCTCTCTGCCCCCATCACCTCATGCAGGACTTGGCACATAGTAGGTACTCAATAAATGTTTGATGAATGAATGAATGGATGCAATATCATGCCCTATTCCCAAGGAGAGGAGAGTCAAGAAAATTCACTCCACTACCGATCTGATCATTCGGGTTGTAAATAGCACTTAGAATTGGGGGGAAAAGTCTGAGTCACCTTTAATTTCCTCATTCCACTGACTAAACAGATATTTATTTGTTTAGAACCTGTTGTTTAAGCCTTTAACTATAACAGCTGTGATCAAAGGCCTAGGAAAACAGCAACCCCAGCCAACCCCTCCTCTTGGTTCCCCACCCTGGAGGAGCTCTGGGCCTCGGAGGACAGAAGCCGGGAAGGTAGCAGAACAAATGATGCTTGTTGGGGAAAACCTGTCTTTCCACCCACAGCTGTCTTCAAGGCTTCCTACAGAAGAGGCTCTGGGGTTCCCTGGGCAGGAAGAGACAGTGCCGGGGCTCCCAGGCAACGGCTGCAGATGAGGGCACGCTGAGCCGGGCGGAGCAAAGGAAAAAGGCCAAATGCGTTGACATCTCTCCACACAGACGTCACGGGTTACCAGGCGACAACCCCAACTCAGCTGCCGCTTGTCACTTGGGGGCCAGGTGGGTTTAGATGCAGGGTAGTGAACTGTTTCACTGAAGAGACACAGCTGGGCCCAGTGCTGTGTGCTAGGGGAGCCAGGTGGGCTGGGTTGGCGGAAGGAAGGTGTTCGTGCAGGGCTGGAAAAGGAGAGAGCTACGCGGGTCAGGAGTGCGCATTCTTCCTGAAGGACCCACTTCTCCCCTCCAGCTGCCACCAGCTGCTGACCATGGTGGGACAGCCAGGAGACAGGGGTCAGGTGGCCAGAGGTGGATGGACCAATAGAGAACAGAGGGTGCGGGGGTCGAAGAGAAGGTAGTCATGGGCATGGAGAATGTCAGGGCTGGGACAGGCCTTAGAGTCCCCTCATCTGACATGCCAGGACACTGAGGCCTAGACTTGGCCAACTTCACCCAGCTGCTAGACCCAGACTAGAATCCAGAGCTAGAATCTAGCTCCCTAGAATCCTCCACTCCAGTGCTCCTTCTACTATACCAAGGAGATTCCACAGCAAGTAA
Organism: Avahi laniger; assembly: GCA_963575035.1. Lineage (NCBI taxonomy): Eukaryota > Metazoa > Chordata > Mammalia > Primates > Indriidae > Avahi > Avahi laniger. The sequence continues at coordinate 7,031 of CAUYSK010058526.1, forward strand.
TTTAAGACACAAATCGTGCCATCCTACTCCTCAAATCCCTTCCGCAGCTCCCTGCAGCCTCTGGGATAAAGGCAGATCCACTAAACAAGGCACATGCACGATCAGACCCTGGACTACCTCTCCAGCCCCTATCTCACGCTCACACCGTAGATTCTAGCCATACTGAGTTATCATCCACACTCCTGCAAACTGCACTAAGCTTTGGCTTCTCTGGACCTTTGCACGCATTTGCTGGGCTAGGAACGACCTTCCTCTCTCGGGGGATCACATTCCTAGTCAACCTTTGAGACCGGCCCCACCCTCCAGAGCTGCCGTCTCCTCTGTGCTTCCGCCCCCACTGCATTCAGGCCTGTTTGGGAGGCAATCTAAGTGAATTATCTGTTTACCAGGCTGTGAGCTCTCAAGAGTGTGGGAACCAGGTCTTTGTCATCTTTCTGTTTCTCCTCCACCCCCAGCACCCAGCATAGTGCCTGGTATGTGAGAAAAACTCCATTAATGTTTGTGGAATTAATTACCGAATTAAGGAGTGAATGAACCACAGACAGCTTTGGTAGTGCCTTGTTCCTCATGCAGTTCTTTAACTACCGAAGGGCTGGCACCACTCAGGATAGTCTCTAACCTCTGCTCTGCTTCCTGCTGTCCCTCCCACCCCATGCTGGAGGGTGCTGAGGTCTCCAGCCACAGCCAAGTTCTGTGACGTGGTAAGTCCATGGGAAAACAGCAACCGAGAGGCAGGCGACCCGAGTAACCCCTCCAGCTGATGCTGACATAGGTCACTGAACAGTGACGGCAGAGCACCCAGTCTGGTTACTGAGTTCACTTATCCATGAAATGAGCCCGTAAACACGTGCCCACTGCCATCGAGTAAACCACAGTTCGCAGCCCTCGGGAAGCAGCGTGCGGTTGCGCACTCGCATCCCTGCTCCAAGGCTCTGGGTACCCGCTCCAGAAGGGAGCAGATCCCATATCCCACAGGAAGACTGAGTTTCCAGAAGACCCTGTGAGGGCTCTAAGTAATGTGATTTTATAGCCCATGTACCTTCCGGCTTCTTTTTCTCTAAACAAAATACAAACAGAATATGGCACCTGGTTTACATCCCCCGAGCACCACCAACTGGTAGGGAGGGAAGGTGCCCACACAGCAAGACAATAGCAGGGATTTGACCCGGGGTTGGAAAAGATACCGTGGGCAGCCCACAGTGTGGATAACCCACACCCAGAGACCAAAGGCTGGCCTGGGCACAGAGTGTGCTCTGCAGGGAAGGTCCCTGGGCTTGGACCCCAGCTCGGCTCTCATTTGGCAAGGCCAAGGACTCCCTGCCACTTGCCTGGGGCAGACCCGGCCACAGCAGTCCTCGGCCAGCCCCAAGAGCATTTCAGGGGGCGCTGAGCACGGAGGGAAGTGTTTGGGTGATGGAGCACAGAGACAAACACAGACGGGACAAGGTGCCGGGAGCCACATACCAGAGCTGCTTCTCAGAGCTGCAAATGGTCCTCAGAGGGCGCCCCAGCAACTAGCTCCTTGCCAGGAGGAGGGTGGGCAGAGAGGCCTGCAGGGCAGGGGGCAGGTCACAGAGCCAGGGGACGGTAGGGCCCAGGGAGTCAGGGATTTCTAAGACTCAGCCGTTTGGTTTGTCTATTTGTCTCTTGCAATTTATCTAGTATTTCCTGAAAGGTCGCCGGGTGGCGATTTCAATATTGTAGAATTTGTAGAGATGCTCTAAAAGAAATGTACAAATTTCACAGGTTTATGCTGGCTTAAAGGTAATATATTTTATTAAAAGTATCTATTCTGAGTGCACTTTGGATAGGATTTGGTGACTGATTGGTTAGAAATCCAAAGGCCTTGTGCTATTAAAAGATTCACTGTGGGTTTGGGGTGGTAAAAAGAAACAGAAATCAAAGGCATCTGCAAAGGTATGGTTGGTGGATGGAGGGAAGAGTGACGAGTGAGATCACAAACGCTTTGTCGCCTGACAGTCCCCGAAGCAGGGAGCCGGGTAAGGAAGACGCCGATTACAGGCAAAAGGCCGGGTCCCTCAAGCCCTCTCCCCTGCCCAGATCTCGAAAGCCCTCTCACTTTGCCCCCTCCGCTCCTCATTAGCTAAATCCAATCTTTGTCATTCGGAGGAAAATAAACCGGGAGCGATTGCCTGAGAGAGTTCTCATATCTGGGCAGAACGGCTTCCACAAGCAAACACCTTTTCCCTCAGCCCCAGTCAGAACCATCAGAATTCTCTCCAAATAGCAGAGCCATTTCCTTCCTGTCAGCCCAGTGATGCACAACCTCCTGTCGGGACAGCCGAGGAGTCTGAGGAAATGTGTCTTCCCTCACAGCCGCCACCTCAGGCTTGCAGATCTTCAGCGGTGCCAAGGAGCAGAGTTGCTTCGGGAAGCAGCCCCTCCCCCGCTTCTGTCCCCCAGCCACCGAATCCAGACTGGTGCGTGTGTACCTCACTCAGCATCTCTGGCCTCTGATCCCTGAACGCCCTCGTGGGGACCAACACTTCCATCCCCAAAGCCACCAGGAGGAGACTCAGCCCAGCCAGGACCCTGGGGCCTGTCAGGAAGACGGAGGCCTGCCCTAGGGCCACAGAAATGGTGAGAGAGACAAGGGGGCTTTCCTGGGTAGAGACTGGCCACTGAGAGCCACTCAGAGTCAGCACCCAGGACAAACCCACTGTGAAATAAAAACAAAACCCTCCCTCCCCCACCAGACCCCACATTAAGTGGCGTGAGAGGCAGGGAGATGAATAATAAAATAATCACCTCCATTGATTGAACTTTCCCCAGGTGCCTGCGTTATCTTCTTTAATCCCCAACAAACCCTATGACAGTGGTTCCCAAACTTTGCCGCACATTGGTATCACCCAGGGAGCTTTTAAAAATTCCCAGGTTCACCTCAGAGATCCATGAAATCAGAAGAGCAGACACTGGGAGGCAGGAATTGGCATTTTTTTAAAGATCCCCAGGGGATTTCAAAATGTTGCAAAGTTTGGGAGTCTCTGAGCAAGGTGCTATTATTACTCATTTTATTAATGAGAAATTGACACTCAGAGAGGTTAAGTCATTTGCCTAAAGTCACACAGCTTATAAGCAATAGAGTTAGGATTCCACTCCACACCTCTGTGATTCCAACATGGCGCCCCCCTCACTGCAGACTTCGTACAGTCTTTCAGATCTATCTCCCAGCAACTTCTCTCCCCACGCCCCCACCCCCCAATCAGAGCATCTCCAGGCGCCTTTACTTGCAACCAGGAGCAAGGACATGGGACAGAAAGGCGTGTGCAGGGCTGGGGAGAGTGGGCTGAGTGTGTGTGAAGGGCCTGTCAGGCGGTAATGGGATTAGCAGGTCCTGTTACTTCCTCATCTGACAATGCCATTTCGGTTCTCTCCAGAACAAAGCCCTGGCCTAGCGGGAGAGGATGGCCAAGTGTGAGGGAAACGCATGCAAGAGCATAGGGGTGTGGGTGAGCGAGCGCACACTACAGGGGGTGATGAGGACACGCACAGCCTGCAGAGGGCAGAGCCCGGGGAGTGAGAGGTGAGGGGAGACCCACTGGAGTGCTCCAAACCTGAGAGCTCCAAACCGGAAATCCCAGAGGATGGGGGTGGGGTTAATTCACTTCTTTGCGGCTGTGTAACTTGAGGCAAGTCACCGCCCCTCCCCAGGTTTCAGATCCCTCCCTAGTACGACAATGGGGTAGGACCATATCATCTCGGAGGGTCCACCCAGCCTGGCCCCCTCAGTACTTATGGCAGCCCCGACCTTGGTGTGAGCGGGTGCAGATGTGGGAACAGGTATGGCCTCTCCCCAGGCGGCCGGGGTCCACACACAGTTCGGGCACACAGAGCCCCAGCTGCCACTGTCCGGCCAGGCAAGGAGGCCAGTGCACCTGCCGAACATACAGCCGAGGAGGAACCCCTGAGACAGCACCTCACGCCTGCCCCGCCTGCCTACGCCAGGACTAGAGCCAAAGTCTGTCAGCTCCGCCTCACCTGATCGCACCCCAAGAGTGAGGCAGGAGGGGGCTGTGGTCATCTGGCATCACCCTGCTCATCCGAAAGCTCTTCTCTTCCACCCCAGGCTGCAGCGGGCCGCTTCCCAGGTGCCAGACAGAATCTGGTTCCCCCTCCACGGCTCATTCAGGGCCCTCTCCTCTGTGAGCCTTCCCTGGCTCTCTTCAGCATAATGAAATGCTCTATGCTGCTTCTGTTCCTGGTTCCAACCTCTCCCCTTGCATGTATCACACTGCGCTGCTCCCACCATCTGCTCACACTGCTGTTAGCATAAGGCCCTCGAGGGAAGGGTCCGGATCTGACTCAGCAGAGGCAGCAAAGCCTCATGGTCTGCAGAAGGGGCTCTGGCGTCAGAAGATCTCACTTAGAGCCCTGCTTTGTCACTTCCTGGCCATGTGACCAAGCCTCAACTTACTCATCTGTAAAACGGGACAGTAAGATTAGTGACTTCATGCAATTGTCATAAACATTAAATGAGTGGCTTAGCACAGGGCCTGGCACTTATGGTAGGAGCTCAGTAAAAGAAAGCTATGTGTGTTTTCTATCTCTGCGGTCCCAGGGCCCAGCACCAGCCCCAGCCTGTATAGCTGGCTGCTTAATAAGTACAGTGCACCGAACCGCTCGAGGCCTTGGCAGTCTGCTCAGTCTCTCCAGGAGCTAGATATGGTCACTGCCCCTGCCAGCCCCCCAAAAAGGGCTGGCTCCTTGCATCCACCACCACGCAGAATGTTCCCGCTCCCCCGGAACAAGAAGCTGCTTCATCCAGAGAAGCCAACTGCCTGGCCATCCCTGTGCCTTGCCCAACCCCCACAGCTGGTTCCCAGCACCCCTTCAGCCCGAGTCCCCCCTTCCCCCAGCTTCCAGGCAGCATCCACTGGGTTCAGGCCTCAAGCGCTTCAGTCCCAACCTCAGCAAGGGCTCAGGGAGGCTGGGAGGGCAACGCAGGAGGGCCCTTACAGCCAGCCAGAGGCTGACACCCTTCAAAGCAGCGTCAGAAACGCCCAGAGAGAAGGCAGGCAGGGAGGGCGGGGATTTCTCTCCTCCAGACACCTTCTCACCCTTTCTTCCCATAGAACCCGAGAAAAAGGCACTTGGCAATAGTTACAATTCCAGACGGCACTTAACGAAGTCCAGTGCCTCAGCAAGACAGAGGTTTGGAGAAATAATGACCCAGGGGACTTCTCGGGGAAAGCTGTCTGTACATGGAGGGGCGGCTATGAGATTTAATGAAGCCAGTTCCACAGGAGAGGCAGGCACAGAGCGGCGTGCCCCTGCCTCAGTGCCGGCCCCGGCAAGCGGGAGGGGTGGCATGCAGCCAGGCCACAGAGGGACAGACACCGGCAAGCAGGCAAAGGCTGAGGAACACATCCTTGGGCCCACAGGGGCTTAGGGAAGGGAACCTGTCCTGTGGGAACACATGGGTGTCCCCCATTACACACAGATCTGGGCAGGCGCCCTGCCCCCACTCTTTCCCCTCCCCAACCCTCCTCCAACCCCTCCATTATGCAAATCAAGTGACTACACATATTTGCATAATTCATGCATTATTAGTACATGTTCTTGTCAGGCTTTTAGACTTTATAAAGCAATTTTGCTACCTTTAATGGAGAGTAAGAGATAAGGTTCTAAAGAGAGATTTTTCTGTCCTCTTTTCATTAAACACAAAACCATTCTCTAAATGTTAAGCTGGGGAGAGAGTCAGTGACAGAAATGGAGTGACCAAACACTTAGTTGACACTTGGGCCAAGAGTGTATCAAAGGCCTGGGTGCCGGGCACCGTACCAGTCCCACGTCACGTCAGGCAAGTCTCTCAGGCACTCTGTCCCTACAGTGGTCCTCAGCGAGACAGAGGGACAAGACCGCAGACATTATTATCGTGAAGTCATTTCGGGTTCCTGGGCGATGCAATAACAACAAAACCTGACTCTGTATTCGTATCGCTTTTCTATACTTCACAAAGTGCTTTCATTCTGCTGTCCTGCTCAATCCTCACAACAAGCCTTTCAGGTTGGAAGGGCAACATTTTCACCCCATCTTAGAGATGACAAAACTGGGGCCCAGAGAAGTAAAAGTCACTCAGCCCGGATCAAACCTAGGCTCTCTGTGTTCTTTCTGCTGCACCGGGGACGGCAAGGACCTTGCCGCTCCTCCATCCCTCCTTGCCCAGGATAGACCTCACGAATCAGACGGGGCGCTTTTCCCACTGAGCTTGGGTAGCACCTCAGAATCCTTCTCAACACAGCCCTTCTGGCAGTTGGTACCGATTGTTCCGCGTTGACACCCAGATAAAACCTATTTGCTATTCCTACACTCTATCCTGCCAACTCCTCAGCATCCAGCCAACACTGTGACAGTGCCACCAGTTTCTGGGAAGTGCTTCTGGGCTAAGCTTAGTCTGGCTGCTCAGCCCCAGGAACCCCAGACAGCCACCTCACTGGCTCCAAAAGGGCTCCAAACGGAACCAGATGCACCTGCCTTTGGGAGTAGATCCAGAAGAGCAGCTCCCACGCCTCCAAGCCCAAGAGCTCCCTGCTCTTCTCCCTGCAGGGGCCCTGCCGCACAGAACCACCGAGGCCGCCCTCGGCCGGTGCACACTTGCTGCAGATGCAGCAGGGGCCAAAGGTGGCTGCTTCTGCAACGGACCCTGGCCTTGCTGTGCTGGCAAGGGGCCAACACTGCCAGACGCCCTCCACCAACACACACACACACACACACACACACACACACACACACACATGCACACAGCCCTGAGGCCCCCTGCCTCAGCCAGCCCCAAGTACACACCTTCATCCCTTGTACCTCCACTGAGCCTCCATTCCAGAGAGAGATGCTCCCACAATCCTTCCACCTGGGCCCCTTCCCTAGCCCTGCAAGAAAACCTGTTTAAATAATAGTAATAAAACGCCAAAAAGCACTCATTTTGATCCTCACGCACATGCTTGCTATCCAGGCCAGAGAAACGTGGATCCTGCCTTCCCCAAACCCCTGGGGCAGCCAGCCCCCAAGCCCCCAAGCCCATGGGGCAGGCCTGGCTCCTTTCCTTCCCTAGCCAAGAAGCTAGTCCCCCCTTGGAGGATGGCAAGTAGCCTGCCAGTCCCAGAGCGAGGGGTGACACGGTGCCCATTCCAGTCAACACCAGCTGGCACAAGCCACCCTCACTGGGGGGCTTTCCTTCTGGAACCCATCAGCTCTGGCTTCCCACCAGGCCCGAGGGAGATAGAACATACCCTCTTCCTGACACGTCCAAAGGGCCTAGACCAGGCCTCTCCCAGCCAACCCACAGCCGCCCACTTCCTGCAGCTCCTCACTGTCTCACTCCACCCTCACTGCACAGGGAGGCACCTCCCCTCCCGGGTCGCCTGAGCCCCAAATCCACGCTGCCGCTGCGATCGTAAACGGGCTCATTCTCCAAACCATCTCCAGCCTCCTCTGCCAGCGCTCAGTGAGTTTCCTTCCTGGTATTTCCAGGCACGGGCTGTCTTCTGGAGGACCACTGGGCAGCAGCATACCAAGGAGGGCGGGCAGGAGCAAGTGCCCCCGAGAGGAGGAGCATTTTGTCACTGCCCTTGTTTAGTGCCGGTACATGGTGATAATAAAAAGCAGACCGACTTTTATTGGTTTTATTTATTTTTTTACATTCTCTACAGACAATGTACCCCGGTGTACCTCATTGCCTGTACCCTGCACAGGCTGCTCCCCCGCCCCTTAGTACACCACTGCCATTAGGTGTCTGCAGCCTGTTTCCATGGGGCTGGGTCACATTTCAGGAGATGAAGGCAAAGGAATGCTCGAAATGCGCACAGAAAGCTCTGGCCTGCAGAAGCTCCACTGCTCTCTGCGCTGCCACAGTTGGGGGTAATCAAGGCATTTGGGGACTGCCCTCTGGGGACTTACTGTACCTACTGAAGGAGGAATGAATGTTGATGAAGTGCTCTGCATGGCCCTGGTGCTGTTTATCCATCTCGACCCGTCACTACGCTGTGAGGTGGGCATCGGAGCAGCCCCCCAGGCGCAGTCTCCCATCACAACCAGCCCCACGTGCCAGTGACGGATGAGGGCGCCCGGGCTCAGAGTCATCCTGTCAGTAGGCGGCAGAGCCAGAAGTTGAGCTGAGTCGGCCTGACCCCTCCGGCCCATCCCCCAGTGCTGGGCCGCTCCTCAGGCCCGCCTCCCCGCCCCTCCGCTCCCGCCCTGCCTGCCCTCCTGCGTTCACCAAACATCTGCCCGGGCCCCTGTGAGCCAGGCACCCTCTGCTGCTTTCATGTCCCGTGTCTCCTGGAATCCTCCAGACGACCCCAGAAGCATCGCCATCCCCACTGCCCTCAGGGAGCCTGCACATCTGTCCAGGTCACACTGACAGGGGAGGGCAGAGCCAGGGTGACTATCAGGTCACTGGTCCTAAATCCAGGGCTCTTTCCTCTCTGGAACCTGAGCTGGGCCAGGACCTGGCTGAGCCTGGGCAGACATCCAGCCAGCCTCTGTGAAACGTCATCACTGAGGGAGGCACTGAGGACCGAGGGGAGTCACCAAGCAAGGCCGGAGGCTGGGCTGGCCACGCTCTCCTGATGCCACACTGGGGTTGCCTGCAGGGAGGCCAGTGTTTTGAAAAATTGATTCTAAGGTGGATAGTAAAGGTGATTTCCATGAACTGCGTGACTGTAAGACCCCAGATTTCTGCTGGATGTCCTCCTGGGAGTTTCCCAGCCTCTCAAAGCAGACAAGCCCAAGGTAGAACTCACCATCTCAACTGTTAACTGTATCCCAGGTCTTTATCTCCTTTAAAAGCAGCACAGGACTGCCTCTCCCCACCCATCACATCCGGTCCATCACCATATCTTGCCAATTAAAAGCAGCGGCCATTTACTGAGCTGAGAACATTTCACATAATGTTCTCACAACCACCTCGAGGGCTAAGCACCATTACGCCCACTTTGCACATGCAGAAACTGAGGTTCAGGGAGACCAGGCGACTTGCCCAACCACACAGCCAGTCACGACCCAAGCTACGACATGAGCCCAAGAGAGTAGCTGGCTCCAACACGCCACTGCCACTGTCATCCCTCCCATAGCCCTGAAAACGGGCAGGAAGAGGGTGTATTCCATCTCCCTCGGGCCTGGCCAGGAGCCAGCACTGATTGGCTCCAGGAGGAGAGCCCCCCCAGCCAGAGCGGCTGGTGCCAGCTGTCGTGGGCACTGTGCCACCCTGCTCTGTGGGACCAGCAGGATGCCTGGCTGCTTGCTGCTTCCCCCTCCAAGAAAGGGCTGGGTTTTGAGCAGAGCAATGAAGTGACCAACCACGGCACCTACTTAGACCCTCATACACAACCCAGACATACAGGGGAGAGAGATGCAAAGTCCAACATGCCGCCTCCCCAAAGCCCCTCACTCCCATATCATCCCTTCCCATTGCCCCCAGCCTGGCTCAAGCCTTCACTTCTCCCCCTCTAGAACCAGTGCAATGACACTGCTTCCAGCTCCCTCCTTCTATAATCCATTCTCCATGCTATGGCTCGATCATACCACTGCTCTGCTCAAAGACCTTCCATCGCTCCCTGTGCCTTTAGGCAAAAGTGCAAACTCCCCAGCCTGGTGTGCAAAGCCCCCATAAGCAGGGGGCTCCACATCCCTTTCTAGTCTTCTCTTCCCGGGGCGTCCAGGAAAACTTAACTCCTTTGTCCCCTTGCTGTGAACATCTGGCACTCTCCAACTTTCAGCCTCTGCCCCTACTGTTCCTTCCACTCAGAATACTCTTTCCGTTTTGCCTCATTAAGTCCTACCTTCCTTCAAAACCCAGCTCAACCCCCACTTCTTCGAAGAAGCCTCCAGACATTAATGTTCGCAGGCATGCCCTTAACATGAGGCTGAACCTCTTTAGCGCACTTAGCACGGTCTGCCTTGCCTCGGAGCTCTAGCAGCCTGAACACCCCTCCTCCGTGTACGGTCCATCTCTGGACCCCGACATGCCCAGGGCCAGCGCCTGCCACAGAGCTGGCGTCAGTGAACGTTTGCCCGGTAGGACGTAGTCAGAGCTTCAATATGTTGGTATGGACCTTTCCCTGACAGCAAGCCCGTCTTTCCCTGAGGCTGGTCCTGAGCTCAGAACACAGGCTTGTTTCCCAAAGTGACCACTGGGGAATCCTGGCCCACTCACCTCAAAAGGATTCTAGCAATGCCCAGGCTGGCACACTCAGCTGTTTCCCCCCCTGCCAGAAAATCTGCCACTCACCCAGCTCTGTCTCCCACTCACACAGCACAGAAATAATAGCCCTGCGTTTTCCTGCAAATTCCATCTTCCCCAAATGGAGACTTTAGCTCCACCTGTTCAAGGAGACACAAAACAAGAATCAAGATGGAGTAGGCCAGGGAGAACAGCCACGTGGCCTCACAGGGGCCAAGGCGTGGTGGGGAGACTGGGCGATCACCCCCTGAAGTCATCGTTCCGTTCTGGGATAGAAAGTTAATCATCTTGCCACCTCCTGTTTGCGGGCATGTCACAGCTGACTAAGCGTTTTTCCCATACGGGCTCCCGCTTGGTCCACGCCACAGCCCCACGCGATGCAGACAGCACTGCCCGACTTGCAGACAAGACCTCCGAGGCAGGAAAGACACAGAGACTAGAAACAAAGGGAAACTCCACTGAGGCATGAGGAGTCAGGACTTGGACTCAGGCCTGCTGTGCTGGTCCAGGGTCCTGGATGACACAGGGCTTCCTCCCCTTGGGAAAGGGTGAGGGAAAGAGAAGACCCGGAATGGCACGCTGCTGTTAGAAAAGCTGTCTCCTTTGTTGCGTGCATCCTCGTAACAAGCCTGTGAGAATGAGTCATCTAAAGCAGGGTTTCTCAACCTCATGCCATTCACACTTTGGCCCGGGGAATTCTTTCTAATTCCCGAAGGGGGGATTCCTGGCCTCTACACATTAGATGCCTGTAGTGATATACCTCCCCTAGTTGTGACAACAAAAAATGTCACCAGACATTGCTAAATGTTCTGTAAGGAACAAAATCGCCCCAGTTGAGAAGCCCCAATCTAAAGGCACAGTTGGATCCCAGGTCTCATGAAAGGGAGGGCGTCTCCCCGCTGTTCCCCCTCCTCCCCTCCTGCCAGGTGCCTCTTTCTCCCCTGCTCATGCTGCTCCTCGGGCACCCCCAGCCCCTACAGTCCCGGGGCCTCCTCTGTCCCACCTCCCTCCTCTCTAGGGGCAGAGCCGGACTGCCCACGGGCATCCCTTATGTTGGACATGGACGCAGGGAATCAACATTCACCGAGAGTCAGCATTGACTAAGTGTCAGTCACTGCACTGAGGTCCTTCATTAACATCACTTCACAAAACACCTACAAGGCCGTGAAACAGATGAGCAAACGGACTCAAAGATTAAATCACTGACGTCACACAGCCAACAAGGGTCGAAATCTGGCTTTGAACCCAGGTCAGAAGGCCTGTGTCCAGCAGGCCTAGGCTGCCCAGGTGGGGTGGCCTTGGTCTACAGTCCCAAGACCCTCACCTCCAAGCCTAGGTCCCAGCATCAGATGCTAGTAGGACTGGGAGAGGACCTCAAGGCCACTCTCCTCCCAGTCTCAAAGGAATCAGGTGGCTTCCCTGCGTGGTCCCTGAGAGCCATGGGCTCTCTATGGGCTTTGGACACTCAGTGACATGGGTGCTACACGTGACACTGAGGGTTCCCAGGATCTAGTCCTCACCCTCCCCAGCCCAGAGACTTTGAAGAGCTCATTCTACCTCTCCAGACTCATTAATCCCTTCCCTCACATTCCTGTGGAGTCAAAAGTGCTAGAAAATTAGAACTTTGTGTCTTCAGAGTTTTATATTATTTCAGTAACTTTCCATAAAATCAGGCTTCCCAGTCATGCTGAGGGAGCTTCTGATCATTATGACTCTTTTTATTCATCAGACTGCTCTGGGGTCAGCCTTGAGATTTGACCTTGAACTATGGACTGATTCAGAAAGACTCCAGCAACTTCCAGGGACCTTGAGGGAGTGGACACCAATGGTGCTGGGGGCACAGATAATTTTGCTGAATTTTTTAGAAACAAGGCCAGCCGTGCCATGAACTGACCTCTGGAATGCAAGACTGGCCATCCTTCATGGGACAGGAGCTCAGGCAGAAGCCTTCCACGGCCTGAGATGCCAGCCTCTGACCTCTACAGCCTCTGGGGCATGTGCCGCCCACATTATGTTGAAATTGACACTCCTCAAACCTAGCAGGTCCAACCACAAGCTCCCTATCTTCCCCCCAAATCTGCTTTTCCCCCTGTCTTCTCCATTCGGTTAACAGAAACTGTACCTTCCAGTTGCTTGTTGCTTGGGCCAAAAGTCTTGGCCTTACCCTTGACTTCCCCTTTCTCTCACCACTGCCACCCGGCCCCCTATGACCCTTCATCCAATCCTTCAGGAATGCCTTCCTTCCAGAGATGCCACAGACTCAGCCACTTTCTACCATCTCACTGCTGCCAGCCAGGCCCAAACCTTCTTAATAGGGCTCCCTAGCCCTGGCTCCCCACTTCCCTGTCTGTTCCCAACTCTGCAGCCAGAGTAATACTAAGAAAATGTAATTCAGATTTTGTTACTTCTTTGCTCTAACCCCTCCACCTACTCCCATCTCACCCAGGGTAAGAGCCAAACTCCTGGCCAGGCACAGTGGCTCACACCTGTAATCCTAGCACTTTGGGAAGCCAAGACAGGAGCATGGCTTGAGGCCAGGAGTTTCCAACCATCTTAGAAAGATCCCATCTCTGCCAAAAACAGAAGAATTAACTGGGTGTAGCAGTACACACCTATAGACACAGCTACTCGGGAAGCTGAGGCAGGAGGATCACTCGAGCCTAGGAGTTTGAGGTTGCCGTGAGCTATGATGACTTCACTGCACTCTAGGCTGGGCAAGACAGAGCAAGACCCTGTCTCAAAAAAAAAGCCAGACTCATCACAGTGGTCTACAGAGCCTTGCCATGGGCCTCGTTGCTGCCCCAGGCCTGAGCTGTCCAGTAGAGTAGACGCTAGCCACAGAGGCCCTGCAATGTGGCTAGTGCAACTGGATTTTTAAATCCATTTCATTTTAATTCACTTAAATATGAAAGCCAATACTCCATTCATTTATTGCAAAATTTTTAAATGTGTTTGCAATAACTTGGGTGTGTAAGTCTACTTTTTTATATGTTAATTTTATGAACTTCAAATATAGATCAGGTATTTCCAATGAAGATTTAGTGTCTGAGATGTGCTGTAAGTATAAAATACATACTGGATTTCAATGACTTAGTATAAAAGATAGAATGTAAAATATCTCATTAATAATTTTTCACATTGCTTATACATTGAAATGATAATATTTAATACTATTAACATTAATTTCACATTTCTCTTTTCAAAATTTTTAATTTAGCTACTAGGAAATTTTAAACGACAGAAGTGGCTGGCATTCTGTTTCTAATGACCAGTGCTGTCCAGACCACACCAGACATGGTCCTGACCCAGGGCCTTTGCATTGCTATGTCCTTCTCCCCCAGAGGGCTGGCTCCCTTACCAACTTCAGACCCTCCGTCAGACGTCACCTTCCCAGTGCGGCCTCCCCTGAGCACTTATCTAAAATGACTCTCCCCTTGGAAGTCCCTGCCCTCCCATCCAGCTTTAATTTTCTTCATAGCACTTATCACCAGCTAACGCAATATATAATTAACTTACATAATTTACTCTCAGGTTTACCTACTAAAATGTAAATTCCCCAAGAGCAAAATTTTTGTTTCATGGTTTTTGTCTACTATGGTCTTGCATCGCATGAGAATGTTTTGGTCAAAGATGGACCACGAGGACAGTGGTCCCATAAGAATATAGCAGAGCTGAAAAACGCCTTTCGCCCAGTGACATCCTGATGACCCTGACCCTGTGTAGGCCTAGGCTAATGTGTATGTTTGTGTCTCAGTTTTTAACAAAAAAGTTTTAAAAGTAAAAAAAAATTTTAGTATTTTACAATGGAAAAAAGCTTATAGAATGAGAATACAAAGAAAGATTATTTTTGTACAGCTGTACAATGTGCTTGTGTCGTGTTATTACAAAAGAGTCTAAAAACTTTATAAAGTAAAAAAGTTACAGTAAGCTAAGGTTAATTTATTATTGAAGAAAATAATTTTTATAAATTTAGCGTAGCCTAAGCATATTAGTTATAAAATCTACAGTGGTGTGCAGTAATGCCCTGGGCTTCCACATTCACTGACTCACCCAGAGCAACTTTCAGTTCTAAAAGCTCCGTTAGTAATAAGTGCCCTGTACAAGTATAATGATTTTCATGTATTATATCATATTTTTGCTGTACCTTTCCTATCTTTAGGTATGTTCAGATACACAAATACTTACCATTGTGTTACAATTACCTATGCTATTCAGTATAGTAAATTCTGTATAGGTTTGTAGCCTAGGAGCAACAGGCTACACCGTACAGCCTGGGCGTGCAGTAGGCTACACCATCTGTGTGTGTGTAAGTGTGCTCTATCACTCTTGCACAATGATGACATCACCTAACAATTTCCCAGAATGTGTCCACATTACGCAATGTATCACTGTATATCCCTGGTGCCTGGAACCATATTGTGGCGCATAGTAGGCATTCAGTAACTACTTGTTGAATGAATAAAACGACCTATTTTTCTGCCTGGGCTCCATACTTAGCTGGAAGTTTCACGTACCTAGCACATAGTAGGTGCTTGACAATGGCTGTTGAATGGCAAGTTGATCTGTCAGCAGGATCACTGGGGCAGCAGAGGCAGCTTAGCTGAGTCATCCCGTGGAAGGCGAAAGCAAGTGCCAAGGGACCTCGAATCAGACACATCGTCTCCCCCTACGGAGCCCCTGCTCCTCTCCCCATCCCCAGGGAAACTCCTCGTTATCCCAACAGCCTCGGATACCCTACAGGAAGGTATGTTTCTTTCCTTTCCATCAACTTTTATTCTCCCAGTGAGAAGACAAATCTGTTTCCCCTCCACCAGAAGGCCTTGAGCCTTGGCTACGTACATTATAGTAATTAAATCCCTGCTGCTAGGAGGGTTCAGGAGACAAACAGGCCTCATGCCAAGGGCTGGCCTGCAGGAGGGAGGCCGGCCAGAAGGGCCTCTCAGCTGTCTCCCGATAGTGAGCAAATCCACTTAGCCACAATGCCTTCACAGGTTTTCACTTGTGGGGCAGGAAGAGAAAAGCTCCCGGCTCACCCTCCCAACCTGCACCCGTTGAGGAACAGCTGGGAGGAGTATCGCAGCTTTCTCCAGGTCCACTCCCTGAGTGCATCCATCCTCACGACCCTCCCGAAGATGGCCAGTGGAGGAATCGTCCTCCGAAAGTTCACTTCCCTCATTCTCTGGATGACAAAACAGAGGCCCGGAAACCATGTTTCCCCGTGCCTGGTCCAGGGCTTTTCCCTTCACCCACACACTCAGCTGACCTTCCACGAGTGCTCAGCACATGCGACATGCTCTGTGAACAGCAGCATCTCACTTAGTCCTCACAGCAGCCCCAGCAATCGGGTGATGATTAACCCCCGAGGAGACTGCGAATCAAAGCCACACAGCCAGTAAGTGATAGAGCCAGCACGGAAGCCCAGCTCTGTCCAGTGTTAAGGCCTGTCCCCTCCCTCCAGGCTAGACAGGCTAAAGCCTGTCCTACCTCCACACAGAAGAAGCAGACCTGGGAGACAGGCCTGGGAGACAGACACGCGGGAAGATGAAAGAAGTGAAGGCAAGATGGACCTTCAGGAAATAGAGGGCAGGGAACAGACAGAAGGAATGGGAGACCCAGTCTCAGGCCTGTGGGTCAAATCCAGATCACGTGTGTGGTTTTGTCTCCTTTAAAACTCACATCATGCCGGTCATTACATCTCAAAGCCCACCTGGCCCACCGGCCTGTGAGCTCCGTGTCTGCTCAGTGCTGAATCCCCAGAGCCAATCAGAACACCTGGGGATGCTTTTGTCTCGCTCCATGACACACGTCCCCAAGGGGAGAAAGCATGGTCATCCCCATGTACAGACCAGGACACTGAAACTCAACAGAGGCCGATTTTCTCAATGAGGTTGCACAGCCAGGAAGCCACAGAGCTGGGACAAGAGCACCAAAGCATGTGCTGTGGATGGCCCATGGGAGACTTTCCACAGCCCCAGAGCCCAGCACAGCTCCTGGGGGTTCAACAAACCTCTGTGTCTAAACTGACAGCATCCCCTCCCCAACTTGCTTCCCCCCCCCACTCCATGAGCACCGATCCCCCTGGGGCTCTGGGTGCCGTGGCAGGGCAGTGGGCGAGGCACCGTGAGGGGTGGGTGGGTGGGGGTGGAAGCTCTGGGAGAGCCTGAATGAGCCCAGTCCAGGGTGTGACCTACAAAAGCACATCTGCTGCACAGGGCATGGACTCAGGGACACTCTCCTGGGTTCAAATCCTACCTACCCCGCTTCCTACCTGTGAGACCCTGGGCAAGTCACTTAACCTCTCTGAGCCTCAGGGCTGTCACCTGTAAAACAGTGGTGATTAACTACATCCACTTACAGGGCTGTTGTGAGGACTGAATGAGATGAGGTGTGTAAAAGCACAGTAGGACCTTAATAAATATTCATGCTCTTCACCTCCCCCATCTGTCCCCCTTCACTACCGAATAAGACCTGATGTTACTTTGGAGTCATTTTTATGGAAGGAAAAAGAAGTTCCCATTTTATGAGAGTAGCACATTCTCCCAAGCTGCTATGGACAGAAGCGTTATATGTGATCCCATCCGCCCACAAGGAAACCCTCATGACTCAACCTCCATCCCAGGCTTGCTCTCAGCTTGCATCAATTTCATTTCACTCTTGAGGGATCTTTCCATCGCTGGCACACAGCGTGGACCCAATCTGGTGGCTTCTGCCAAAATGACCTCCCACCCGGCTCAGCACCATTACTCCTTGGGAGCAGGGAAAGCATCTTGGCAGAACTTAACACCAGGTCCAGCCCAGAGCGGGAGGGGCCGGGAACCGTGGGCCCAGCTGTGAAGGACCTCGCATGATCCCAGGCCACTGAGCTCTCAGAGGAAACCACCAAGACAAAACCCACCATTGACCAGCCTGGACAAGAGCCCCTGGGTGCCAGGTCTGTCCCACTTCGACGACTCCGCCTCCATCCTCAGCGTGAGGAATTAAAATCCCACCTTCCAGATAAAGAGGTCACTCAAGGCCACACAGCCAAATAGCCAAGAATTAAACCCAGATCCGTGTTAAAAGCCTGAGCTCTTCCAGGAAGAGTTGGTGGCAAACAATGCATTTGGTTGAGGAGCGATGCTTTCGAGTCTTTGAGGACACAGACCCTTTGCACTCCTGGGACCTAGAACAGGGCCTGCCACACAGTGGATGTTCAGGATACGTTTAGGAAAGGGAGGACAGGAGAAAGAAAAAGAGAGGAAGGACTAAAACCCGGAACGCCTAGATTCCAGCTGCACCTTTGCCACGTACAATGCTGAGTAGCCTTGGGGTCATCTAAGGAAGAGGGCAGTCCCTGCCCTGCCTGTCTCACACGGGTGGGAGGGCCGTGTAGGGGCCATGCCCACCCAGGCTGGCACACCTGGTGGGTCCATGGAGCTTGGCCATTCAGGGTAGGTATGGTGCCACACCAGGCCACCATCTGCCCCTGAGGAGGCCTCCCCTGGGCCATCCACCAATGGCATCCAGCTCTGAGCTCCTCCAAAGGCAGTGGCCCAACCCAGAGCAACATGCCTGGCCCAAGCTCTCCCTGTGGGAGAAGGTAACATCACCCAGGTCGGGGGCTCCAGGCATTCCCACGTGTGGGAGCCAACATCTTCTCCAGTGGAAAGTGGAAAAGAAGGAAAATAGCTAAACCCCAATTTGTTAAAATCAGAAATATTCTCAAAAGGGAAAAAATGCTCTGTGAGGATCCTGCTCGTGGAACCTTGTGAGGATGCAGGCAGGTGCTGGCTCACGCGAAGGGCAAGGAGGAACTACCATCTGCTGCAGCCCCAGAGTGCGCCGGCCGCCGGCTGGCTACTTGCCCAACCATTATCAAGTGTGAGTCTCACTGGGTTAGTGAATGTCGTGATCCCCATTTACAAATGGGGAAACTGAGGCTGGGAGAGTTTGAGTCATAGGCCTTAAGGCAAACCAGCAGTGAGGGGTGGGTCAGAATTAGCACCCACAGGGTCCCCTTCCATTTGGAGCCACCTACAGGCCAGCAAGGAGTGGTGGCTCAGGCTGGTCAGGAGATCACCTGTCTCCTCCCCTTACTTGCCAGGTGATCCTGGACAAGGCACCCACCCTATGGGCTTCTCCATCTTTAACCTGACGCTAAACACCAAACAACTGTCCTTGTAGATGCCGGCTGGCAGGCCCATGCCTGTGAGCCATAAGGGGCAGGCGCCAGCCCCTTTAGCCCGTGAGGAGGGTCTTGTAAGCCAGTCCCTGTTCACTTGACTCTAAGCACCACTCCTGTCCTTTAAGAAAAATGCCCAACAAGCTGACTCAAAAATAACAGATGCCAATTTGCATATTATTTCACACATCATTTGCATGTTGTTCATTTAGTATCACCAAGGCTCTGCTCAGAATACAACTCTGGTTACCTTGCAACCAGGCCTTGTGAAAAAAAAACATGGCTTCCACGCAGGGCCAGCCCTGGTCCCCTGGCACGTCCCTCCCCTGCCCAGCTGCCCCTGGTGCCCCTTGGCACCTGGCTGGGAACGTCAGCAACTGCTGCAGCCCTGGCGCTCCAAGCAGGGTGAAAGGGACAGGAAGAACCTTTTGAAATCTATTATAGATAGCACTCTGACTCAAGTCTTGAAGGGAAAATCGTGTTCTCTTGACGACACATCAGGCAAAGCTGTGGCATTTCTTCTCTTCCCTGTCCCAGGCCAGCCTCCCGGTTGGCCCTCTCCCCACAGCCCTGCTCTCTCAGCCTCTTTCTGCCTGGTCATCGTGTGTCCCCCTGACCTTTCTCCAGGCCTCTCAGCCTCTGGCCTGGCCCCGCGGGTCTATTTTTGTTCTCTCTCCACCTGTCCGATTTGCATGTCCACACCCGGTGAGCTTTGCCCAGGCCCACAGATTGCTGACTCTGAGTGTAGAATAACTGGGCCCCATGAGGTAAGAAGGCTCCAGAAACCCAGCCCAGGCCACCACTACAGCCCTGCCTTCCAGGTAACAACCCACCTCCCTCTCACTTATACAGAGTCACCCACTGAGACCCACCCAGAACATGACTGGGTAGCTTGTCACCGAGGTGAGGCCGTTTGATTTTATGAGAAAGGGGGTACATTCCTCATATGCTCTCCTAGCAAGGACACCATCTCCTCCATAGCAACCTTCGGAGTGTGGAGGGATGTCATGCACTTCTGTCCCTCCAGTCTCGGTCCTCAGGGTGGCATCGCCTAACAACCACTCTAATAAAAGCGACAGTTGACAGATACCGAGGCTCAACGTGTGGCGGCTCTGTGCTGGGTACTATGCGACAGGTAAGAGCTGTGATTCCCTCTTAACATCTGAGGAAACAGCCTCCGGGTTCAGTAAACTCCCCGAGGACTCACCACTGATATGCTGCCGAGTCCGGATTTGAACCCAGAGCCCAAGTCCTTAACTACCACGCCAGGCTGCTCGTGCCAATTACAACCGCCTCTGAGAAAGGAAGAACATCAGCTCTTCAGTCCTAAGTGTGCAGAAGTCTGAGCCCCTGGCAATTACAATACTAACTAAATATTAAATCTGTCACTGTGCCCTCGTCCTTGACATGAGCATCTCACTCCCGGCCCAGAACCTCTCGGGATGGGGCAGTGCCAGCAACTTTCCGAGTCCCCTCCTGCCTCCCAACCTGTCCCTGTGTACACCACAGGGAATCTCAAATTGTCCTGCACGCCCAACTCCGTTCCCTCCACAATCTGCCCAGGACCTTCCCATCCTGGCTTGTCCAATCCTTCCGGTATCACCCCCCTCCTGCAGGGAGTCTCCCCAACGTCCCCAGCCTGAGTGACTGTCCCCTCCCCAGTGCTTCCAACCACCAACACCATAAACTGCAACCAGCCTGCATCAATGCTGTCTGGGCACACGCCTGACGCTCCCCGAAAACATGAGTTTGCAGACTATGGCTTGTTCGTCTCTGTGATGGAGTGTGATCCGGAATCGGATTACAAAGCCTTGGAGCAGGAAGGGAGTTCAGCTTTTATTTTTAAGCTAGAGAAACAGGGGCCCAGAGAGGTGAAGGAACTTGACAAAGATCACACAATAAGCTGGAAGCAAGAGGGGAAGCGCATCCTCAGGGCTCCTTCAAAGCAGAGACAGCACGTTTTTCAGCACTAACCGCCGCTGACAGAGCTGAACAACGGCGTGAGGCACAGGCAGGGAAGTAGAAAAATGGGACTCGAGAATGAAGAAAATTCTAGAACCACGAATAGAGAAGCCCTTAGTGGTCCCCTCACTCAAATCCCCAGCAGAGGTTTGTGGTGGGGTTCGGAAGAGACAAACCAGCAGTGCACTAGAGACCTGAGCCCTCCTTCTAGAACCATCTCTCCTGAGACAGGTGCCTGGAATAAGTAGCTCAACCCTGTGACTACCTAGAGGAAGTTGTAAAACTCTGCTGCTCAGTTTTCTTATCTGTGAATGCAGTTGGTTGTGACGAGTCCTGGGGCCATCGTGGGGACCCTGAAGGACAACAGGCATGAAAACACCTTGTGATATGAGATGCCGGCTGTGTGTCTCGCCCCAACACGTAGCTACCCAGCCAGGAAGGAGCCAAGAGCAAGGCAGGGTGAGAGGTGGGAGGGCCGTGTGGGGAAGTGTGAGTCAGGTCTGGGGTCTGCCTGGTTCCCTGGAGGTGGAGCCTGGGGTGCGGGGGCTGTGGCAGGAGCCCGGACCAGCCCAGGCCTTGGCAGGATGGGCTGTCATTTCCTCTGAAATCCCTACACCTACCCGCCTCACAGCCTGAGACCCCCCCCAGTATCACCCCGAGGGCAGTATCACCAGACCCCCAGTGGGGAGGCATCTCAAGGACTGTCCAGGGCCTATCCACAATCTCACCTTGAACCCAGGCCACCCCAGGGGCCTTGCCCTGGCCACCCCTCAAACACCGCCTTCTCTTTGTACCCGCACTGGTCTCTCCCAGCCTCCATCAAGCCCCTTCCTGCCTAACTCTGGGTAAAGTTCCTCCCATCCCAACATTTTGCATCATGAGTCTCAGGTCCATAAACTTGATTTGTCTCTTTTAAGAACAGAAGCAATTTATCCAGTAGCAACAGGCAAGGGACAGGCCGTGAACTTGAGAGTCCAGCAGCCCTGGGTTTTGATCTCAGCGCCACCACCAGTAGCGTCAGCTCCTAACAAAGGGGCCACGACCACCACCTGCTTCTAGGACTCTCAGGTGCAAGTCAGCCCAGTGCTCAACACACGGTCCTTGCCTTTCCCTCTCCTGTCACTCAGCAGCATTCACGGGCACAAACGCAAAGCAGTGTGGTCCCTGCCCCCCTTCCCCTTTCCCTCAGACCCCAGCTGAGATCCTGGGGGCAGAGGGCACCTAAAAACCCATTAGCCTCCTCCCAACTTTCCTCACTAGAAGAAAAGGTACTAGAATTTTCCTCCCTACAGCTCTGGCGAACAGCACAGTCTTAGAATTCCCCACCCTCGTTATTTAAAGAGGGATAGGTAGCTTTCTTTCTCGCTCTCCCTTTGAGGTTTTGAAAGAAAGAGAAGAAAAACAGCTACGCACGAACATGCTGGCGTGCCTGTCACTGAGCTGAGCAAAGTGGCATCTCATCAATATGCAGCTGCCCCTCACAACCCCCCACACACTCGTTTTCTACCCCAAATGTGCTTTACAAATAACTGCAACACAACCGAAGATCTCTGTTCTGATTTTATATTTCCATCCGGGCCTCGGATTCACTACAGAGGTTACTCAAGTTTCTTTTTATCTTAATTTTCTTTACCTTACATTTTTTAAAAGCAGATCTTTGACGGTGGCCTCACAGTTCTCCCTTCCTGAAAGCTCAATAAGAGAAACACAAGGCCATAAAATAGCTTTCTAATTAGTGTGTGCAGGAGATAAATGCCCCAGCCATTATGCCCCTGCCCAAGCGCCCGGGTAACGCCGCCTGCGGGGAAGGGAAGTCCGGATGTGTTATGAAGTCTTTCCCCCAGGACAGTTATAAATAGTGTGATGACACTCAAAGGATAAGTATATACAAAAAGTTAGCTGTCCCCCCTGTGGGCTACAAATGTTTGACTCATTTGCAGACTGTCCACAAAGATTATAAATAAAGTCACCACCAATGGGGGTGGGGGTAGAAGGGCCTGTTTCCACACTGTCAAAGCTCGCCCTGCTCGGGGCCAACACACTCAGTGTGACCTATGAAGATAAAATGTGTGCCTGGGGCCCTTCGCAGCTGGCTCTCAGGCTCCTGCTTGTAGCCAAATCCTTTATACACATTCTGTTGCCTTCTGCAACCCTGTCCTGCAGGTCATCCCACAGGGGGTCCATGGAAAGGGGTCTGTCCTATTCCTACTTTCCCATCACTCCTGAAACCACTGACACCAGTGCCCTGAGGCACCTCCTCGAAAACATCAGGACATCCTCTGACAGCCAACAACCTGTCCCAAAGCAGCACCTGGGCCTGAGCAGAAGGTGCAGAGACAGTCACCCAGCCAAGTCCAGGCTGCGGCTTGCAGACAAGACCTCCGTGAGCAGGGAGGGCAGAGAGCGGAAGAACTGGGACCAGTGATACTGCTCAGTCATTGGGCTGGAAGCTGGGGGTGGACTCACTGACCTCTGTGAGGTCAGCAAAGAGACAGGCAACACGTTGGCCTAAGGGACACCATTCTCTTTGAAGAGTGAATGGCCAGGGGACCAGGCTCCCCTGGGCATGCAGAGAAGCCTGCGCCATCAGGGTGGCTTCCCACAAGGTGATCTGAAAAAGGAAGAGTAACTAGAGGTGAGAAAAGAAGCCACCCACGGAAGTAGACAGGTTAACCGGATAAATGCCTTCCCACCAAGGCCTCTTTCTGTGGCCTGCGTTACTCCCACGAGGCCAGGCAGGGGCAGCAGGGAGGAGCCCAGGGGCAGGAAGTCGGTGGGGCAGGCAAGAGCCAGGGAGGGGACTGCCTCTGCCTGGGAGGTGAAACTCAGACCAGTACCGGTTTCAGGCCGGGGGTGGGGAAGTGGTTTGAGGTGTACCAACGGCTAGGAAAGAAGAGCCGCCCTGCTGCATCAGCGTTTTCCAGCATCCCCTGAGACTACCCCCCGCCCGACGCCTGGGGTCCCTGAGAAACAAGGGCCACTGGTGACTTGCCAGCTCAGCCACCAACACAATGGCAGGGTGAGGGTGTTAAAGTCCAGGCCTGGGGAGGATGGGGAGGGCAGGCCAGGCCCCCATCCCTAACTCTCTCTGGACCCAGTGAAGAGAGCACAGCAGCCAGCTTAAGGCAACTAACTGGGTTTGCCCCAGACCAGCTCCAGGAGGAAATGCAAACACCAGGAACGACTGCCCAGATGCTCACTGCTCTAACCTTGACAGGCACCGAGAGGTAGAGAGACAGTGTCACCAAGATTTCTCAACAGGATCTCTAGACCTGGCCTTGTCATGGTATCTGAGCTTTCAGAGAGTAAATCTACCTATTTAAAACAGAAAAGAAAAGAAACCTGGACTCATTCAGTTCACGGCGAGCCCAGTTCTTTTAGGAGCATATTAGGGCCATCTAGGGCATCTCCAGCATTTGGTCTCCTGGCCCTGGCATAATAAAAAGCAGCTCTCCTCTTATCTGAGCTCGCCCCACCCCCTGCTCCAGCGATGCCTCCTAGCAGAGCTTCCTCCCAGTGTCAGCGCCTACCGTGAGGGTGGGAGCTGGGGATCGTTCTGTCCCCATTGCTCAACCTCCTCACGCTGGCTTCATTTGCATTAATTTTGAACAAGCTCAGGGCGCATGCATGTTTCTTTCAGAGAGACCCAAGCCTTTTCGGTGAGTTCCTTTCCCGGTAACAGGCATCAGTCAAAGATAGGTGAACAGGAAGGCCACAACCCCGTGGAAAAAAAGCAGAGAACTTCAGAAAGCAATGGCTCAGGCACAAGGTTAGTAAATTTTCAATCACATGGAGAAAAAAAAGTGTGTCCCCTCCCAAGAGCCTTTGAATGAGAACTGCCACTGTCAGGGCAGAATTACCCAATCTGACTAGGGTCCCTGAGGTCATCCTGTCCATCCTCCTGCCTCCAGACGGGCCAGCAAAGCAACCAGACACACAAAGCTTTCAAGCAACGGAGGGAGTCCCCCATCCCTCCCCAGGGTCCAGTGAATGTCTCTGAGTTCTTCCATGTGGTGATTCTTCCTTCTAACCCAAACCCTCTTGCCACAAATAGAGTCCATTTCCTCCATAAGGCTGGGAAACAGATACTCACCTCCCCCCACAACAGATCCATGTTTAAAGGTGGTCTCCACTCAGACCCAACCCCTTCTCAGACCTTCTTCCCTTCAAGATACTTCTCACTCCGTTAACAAGTCTTAGTTCACAATCTGTTAAGGCCCCAACTAATTCTAGAGCCAGAATTAGATAACAGAGGAAAAAAGACATCTCTTTTCCTCTTATCATCATCATCAATAATAATTGCTATAGAAACCGTTTGTTGAGCAGCCACTATATGGAGCAAGCACTTATTTAATTTAATTCTCCCCACTTGACAGCAGGGGAACCATGCTCAAAAAAGCTACATGACCTTCAATATCAATCTCTGGTGTTTAAAGAAAAGAAAACAATCAGGGTGTGGGGGGTGAGGAGAAAAGAAAAAAACCTACATGACTTGTCCAAGATCACACAACTGGAAGTGGCAAAGCTTAGATTCCACTTTGGTCCAATTCTTTGAAACGATCCTATTTGCCTCCAGGTGAGAAAGGAATATCTGCCTTGGCCCCGCTGTGTCCGCAGGACCTGGCACATAGGAGGCACCCAGAAAACACGTGTTTCATAAATGTCTCAAAACATGGATGGACGGGTGGAAGGATGGATGAGTAGGTAGGCAGATTAAAGTGAGCCCCGCTTATCATACCGGCCCCAAGGTGCACTGGAAGTGGCCACCTCACCAGCTAAGACAAGCAGGACATTCTCAGCTGCTGCCCCTTTGTGCTGCCATCAGCCAGAGGGTCGTCAATTTAAAAATGGGGCAAGTCAAGCACCTCGGGTGGTATCACCCTTCATTAACTGAGAGTCTGCCTGCCGCAGCTCTGGGAAAGCCCCCTTCCCGGAGTTCTCCATCAGGAGTGGCACCTACCCGGTGGTGAGCCTCTCGTCACATTAAGACAAATGTGCATGGATCCCACATTGGGATCTGTGCACAGCCACTGGCTCTGGGAAGAGCCGTTTCCTCAAGAGCCCTGACTACAGTGTCACTGAAAGAAGAGGTGCTGGTCTTGCCCCTCACCACCCCCCAGCACTTGGGCCTTCATCAGTTTCCCCCAGCGAGGGTCCCTGGTCCCAGCACAGGGTGACTGGAGAGAGCTAAGGCTGTGACCAGGGCAGCTGCCAGCCCTGCCAAGGCTGCCAGCCCCATCTCCCGGAGTGCCCAGCAGGAGAGGCGGTTCTGAGAAGGCAGCGAGCAGAAGGACCCGCAGACTCAGAGGCTCATTACAGGGAATGACTAAGTGAGCTGCGATTCCAGGGGAAACCCCGCTCGCTTCTGCTCACGGAGGGGCTCATCCTTGAGCTATTTAGACTAAGGCAGCTTCCAGGTGCTGCCCTCGACTGGGGCAATCCCCTTAGAGCAGCCGGGTCCCTGGAGGACCCTCTGCCTGGAAGCCTTGGTTTTGGCTATTCAGGTTGTCTTGACAGGTCTGCCCCACCCGTTTCCAGGGCAGGCAAGTCTGCCCGTCCCTGGTTACAGTGAGATGCTGGGAATGGGGGAAATCCGATCAGCACCTCCTAGGTTTTTGCGGCTGGATTTCAACAAGGAATGTGAATGTGACAGTCTCGCAGC
Source organism: Avahi laniger (assembly GCA_963575035.1). Classification (NCBI taxonomy): domain Eukaryota; kingdom Metazoa; phylum Chordata; class Mammalia; order Primates; family Indriidae; genus Avahi; species Avahi laniger. The sequence goes on from CAUYSK010058526.1 coordinate 33,014, forward strand.
AGCTGTGCCCTGCCTGAAACAAGCTCTATTTGAAACCTCCAACAGCTGAACCCCTCCCAGCTATCTGCCGACCAACCCGCCCAGCCACCCTCTGCCCAAAATGACAAATAGAGAAATCCAAGCAACAAGCAGGCATATGCATACATGTACACACCCCCCCAACAAATTGGGGTGAGGGGTATAGCGGGAAAAAAGCCACTTGTCCAGTGATTCCCCAGGTCTCCAAGCCTTCCAGCCCGCAGCAGGAGGGCTCCTCTGCAAGCAGAGCATGGACAGAAACCCACCTTCCTCAATCTCCATTCCCTGTGGGAGGGGAGCCCCCTCCTCCATCTTGGGGCTGCACCAAGAGGCTGGAGCAGCGGGACCAGCTCCCCCTAAAGCCGGTGCCTGCCGCTCTCCATCTGGGCACACACACACTCATCTTTATTTATCCCAAGAGAAGGAGTAGGGGTGGGAACGGAGAACTGGGGCTGAGTTGGGGGTGCAGGCTCCCAGGGACCGCCCGGGAAGCCCTGTCATCCCATCCCAAGATGAGGTGCTCCCCCCAGCTGATGCCAAGGTGGCGCCCATCTGCTCTGCCCGGGTAACACCTGTAGCCATTTTTATCAGGAGATGTTTATGAAGCAGCAGCAGGTTTATTCTGAGTCCTATTTCCTGAGGGAAGGGACCACTGATTTCCTCCATCTATATTTTTACCCTGATGCTCTCAGGAGACTCAGGTCACGGGTGGTTTTCTATTTTGCCAGAGTCTCTCTAAGAAGAGGGAAATAGAAACTTAGGAAGAGAGGGAAAAGACAGGGAGAGAAGGGACTTGGGCAATGATATGGAATCCCCGCCCCCCACCCAGACATTTATTTCTTTTTTATCCTCAAGAAAATGGAGTGGAGCAGGGAGGGGAGGAGAGGAGGGGAAGTCGCAGGAACTGGCAAACACATCAAGGCAGAGTGTAATTAATTGGTGCGTTAAGCTGCTGGGTTATGCTTTAGTACGAGTGAGCCAGGAGGAAAAAACGATTTCTCAGAAGGGATTCTTTAATCCTCCCTAACACAGAGTCTGCATATTAGACACAGTGTATGGGGATGCCCACCCCCGAAGGCAGCGAGGAATGAATTCTCCCGGGATCAAGAAGGAAAACCATGGGAAGTTAGAGTGTTCAATATAACTGAGCAAACGCCTCTCATCGCTACCACCACCTCTCTCTCAATCTCTCCACCTCATTCTCCCTCTCTCTAAAAATCTCTCGCTTGCTACCTACATATTCCTTTTGTTCAAGGTATAAAGAGAAACCGCAGCCCCTACCTTTGAGTACAAACCCCAAGAGAGCTCGGTCTCTATCACCATAACAACAATTCCAAACATCCCAAAAATCAGAGCATAGTCACTCAGTCGCTTTCTCTTTTCAAACAGGGCCCTCCTGTGTCCCAGCTTATAGCCAATGTTTTGGTTTTTCCGCTTGTTGGCTTTGGGGAAGGTGGTGCTGCTGGCGGTGGTGCCGGCATGCTGGTGGTTGTGGGTGGCGTTGGGGTGATGGAGCAGGGTCTGGTGGGCATGGTTGTCCTCCCGGGAGGAGATGACAATCTCCGGGGGGTTGCTGGGGCTGAAGAGCTGGAGGGGTTGGCCCTCAGGCTCGGCCTCGATGAGGTTCCTCCGGGAGGCGCTGAGGCGGCTGAGGGGCTTCATGACCCCACCGCTGTACTTGCAGGAGCTCATGGCGATCTCCGTGAAGGGGTTGCTGTCCCGCCGGTGCACCAGGGGGCTGGCCTGCCGGTGCCGGCTGCCTCCACCAGGCCCACTTGTGGCTGTGGAACTTGGAGAGTGGCCAAGCAAGTGGTCATTGAGATTGAGCTGGCTGCCTTGCCTGGAGGAAGGGTGGAGGATGGCGGTGGAGTTGGATGAAGGGGGGCCCCTGAAAGCGGTGGGAGAGGAGTGCAGCAGGCCGGGGTGGACGGGCTGGCTCTGGAGTTGGGCGAGCTGAGACAGGGGATGCGGTGGCTGTTGCTGCTGCTGCTGCTGCTGAAGCTGCGGAGGCTGAGGCTGCAGCGAGGGTCCCGGGGGCTGCTGGGGGGCTGCTGGTGGCGCTGGCGGCGGTGGTGGTTGCTGCTGCTGCTGCTGCTGCTCATCCCCAGAGGATGGACAGGGGCACTTGGGGTCTTCATCCAGGTCGCCCACCCCCGAGTCATGGAAGTGCCCAGAAGTGTCCATCTTGGGGCCTGGCGGTATTTCCTGCAGCACAACCCCCCACCCCAAAGCCACCCTCGCTCCAAAGATGTCCTCAAAGAAAGCCAGGCATCCAAGCTCCCCCACCAGAGTGTCTTGGCTCCAGTCCTCTCTCTTTGGCTTGCTTCGGTTCTCTGAGGCTGCCTGGAGTCCAGACGCTGCCACTCAAGAATGCATTGTATTGGGCAGGGAGGAAGGGCAGGAGGGGAGCTTGGAGAAAGAAGAAGGGGGAGAGAGAACTCTGTCTCAGGAGGTGGTCCTCTAGGAGCGTGCGAGGCCAGGATCAGCTTCACTCCTCGCTGGCTCAATAGCTTCGCTCTCCTCCTCCTGCCGCTGTTATATCGTAAGCCAAGCCCACTTATTAGCAGCTGGTCTCATTGGCTTGGCTGCACTCGCAACCGCCTCTTAGCTCCGCCCCCCATGGAGGCTCCTCCCCGGAGGAGGGGCCTGCCGTCCTCGGCTCCGGGCGCCAGTGGCAGCGCAGCGAGGACTGGGAACTGTAGTTTTTGCTCCACCACTCCGGAGCCGAGCAGCTGCCCTCTTTGCTCTGGCAGGTATGGCCAAATCCCACAAGCCCACGGGGAAACGGGATGTACGCTCACGCGGGCGATGGGAGGAGGGACAGAGGGCCTCCTAAGGAGCGGAGCTGTGCACCACGGTGAGGGGGCAGGGAGCGGGAAAGACGAATACCTAATAATGGCCAGGGTTACGATAGGTCATTTCACATGTTATCCAGATATTATACATTCTCCAAACACAGTGCCCAAGGAGGTGGGCATTATGTTCTCATTTTACAAAGACAAAAACTGATGCTAAGAGATGTTGAGGAACAACGTCAAGGTCACAGAAGCAGAGGGGGTCCACTGCTCCTGGCACCAAGTGGATAAACTCACCCACCACTGCCTGAGTGCCTGTAACATGAATGCAGGTGCCTCTCCGCTATTTTGAACTCGCACGTCAACCCTGTGACAATGATCATTCTCTTCTTACAGAAGAAAACTGAGAAAAAAAAAGAAAGAAAGAAAAGAAAAGAAAGGAAAAAAGAAAACACTCAAGCACAGATAAGTAACCTGCCAGATTTCAGCTAGCTTGTATGTAATGAAAGGTGCCAAGATTTGAACTTAGGTCAGTCTGATCCCACAAGTCCTCCTGTTTCCCAGGATGCTTTTCCAACGTGATGTTCAGGACAAAGTGGTTCCATAAGTATTGTTCAAATGATGAATGGGAAGGGGACAAAAAGAAGCTGCTGAGGAAGAGCTGGCCTCTCTAAAGCAGAATGCGTGAGATCATGGCCCCAGTCCCTTCCCTACCAGTGGGGCGTAGAGTTACGGGAGGATCTGGCAGGAAGACTGAAGACCCCCCATGGTCACTGCCTGCCTGATTTACCCCATGGGGCTCTGGGAGTCAGAGCTGGGAACATCTGCTGGCTTCCCAGGTTCAGAATCATCATCATCAAGTATTTATTAAGCTCACACTGTGTGCAGAGGAAGTTCCAAAGGATGGGACCAGAGCTGAATTCATTTTCATTTTTAACTGCAGCAGTCTTAGGGATCAGAGAGGAAGATGCCATTATGGAATTCCTCAGGCACAGCTGGGGTTTTAAGAGGGAAGCATCTTCCTGTACGGTTCCTGATTCTCCATCACCCTTTGGCCTCTGTCCAGCTCCCTCCCGAGATGGGAAGAGGAAGGGTAGGAGATCCATGCATGCACCCACAGGCACACATACAGAGAAACATACATGGAGATAGACATGCATGTACACACATATACATAGGTGTGTGTGCGCACATACAGTGGTGAGCTTCTAAAGCAACTCTCCTAAATGGGGAGCAGAAAGGGGCCAGGTAAGGGAGGGGCAGAGCTCCCACCCAGCGTGCCCAGAGTACCCTCTGTATATCAGTCCTCACCTTTCCAATGCCCCATCAGCCCCGATGATCGACAGTATTACTTGTAATACCAGCCACAACCCCAGATATGTGAATAATTATAACTACTTTTGCACAGTAATCTTGATGATGATTATTATCAATGACGCAGTCATTCCCCACATGCACACACTACACGTCACAGCACCAGGGCTCAGAAGCAAGCCTGGGGTCCCATTCTTTCTCATGACCAGGCCCTCCAGCACCCCCACACTCCTAACCCCCTCCAGCATGCCCTGCCTTCCTTCCCCTTCCCTTCCCTCTTCTTGATTTCCCTCCCTCTCCCCCATTCCCAAACAGAGCCACCTGTTTGGTTCAAGAATTCAGATCATATGTTTAGGTTTAATGATTTTCTAATAAATTATCATTACTATATTGCTAATAGAAATGTGCTGTTAATATTAGTTTTTAATGACAAATATAGCTTCTGGGCTGTGAAAAATCATTCTGGGGGCACAGACTCCAGGCCTGGGCATTTTTGTGCCATCTGCACCCCCATGAGCTGCCTTCTGCCTCAGCTGACCTTTCTGGGCCAGCGTCCTGCCTCCAGTTCTCCGGGCTGTGCCAGTAGGATCCAAACGGGGCCTGGTAGAACATGCCCCACCATCATGGATGAGGATGAGAAACTGCCTGGGTGGGTTCCCAGCTATGCCAGAGCCAAAGACCAGAGGTTCATCTGAGAATGGGCTGGAACTTGACAGCTGGTGCCACTGAGGCATGTCCATCATTAGAGCCACCCTGTCATGCATAGAAGAAGGACAGTGTCGTGGTTAGAGCTTGGGCTCTAGAGTCAGACTGTCCAGGCTTAGGGCCTTTCTCTGCCGCAGAATGGCTGTGTGACCACTGGCAAGATAAGCTCTGATCCACAGCTTCCTACTCTGTAGAATGGAAGTAATAAGGGTCCCCACTTCATGGGGTTTGGGAGGATATTAAATCGAGTCATTGTGAAGGGGGCTGTCCCACTCCACCACATGAGGCAGCCCTGAATCTCTCCGTGGTGTGCTACAGCTGGCCAGTAACTGGCTCATAAAAGCCAACCATACGTCTCTTTCCAATGCCACACTCAGTAATGTCACATTAATAGCGTGAAATCAGTCATGGTGGGAGTATTTACACCACAGAAATTGGCACTGCTAAACACGTACCAGCACACTACTGCTTTATTCCATGTCACTCCACACAGCCTGTGCACTCTACCCTCCTCCAGCCACTGTCCAGGCCTTTGCTCTCTGACTTTCCTCTCACCACTACCTTGGGCCAACTGCCTAACTTCTCAGGCCCTGGACTTCCTTAGCTCCGATGAGGTAGCACAGGTCGAATACTTTGTGACCGTAAAGTGCCTGCAGGTTAGTGAATCAACTGGGAGCTGCTCAACCGCAGGGCCTGTCAGGTCGGAGTGCCCCACAGAGGCACTGCCCTCAGGCATCATCCCACCATTGCCAAATGTCCAAATCCCCACTGTTGAGAAGCTCCCAATGTCTTCCCTGACCCCGAGCTACAACCATGTCTTCACAACAACCCATGAGTTGAGACCATCACCAATTTTATAGATGAAAAACAGAGACATTCGATTTTAATACTTGCCCACAGTTACTAACTAGTAACCAGTGACAAAGCCAAACCCAGGCCTGTCTAATCCCAAAACTCAAGCATTTGCCATGTATCCTGAAACTCACATCTAAAGGATTTGGTCTTTACTGGTATTTATTAAACATTAGCATGTGACTCACATAGCCAACCCTCAGGAGCTTACAGTCCCACTATGGAGACTAGTTGTACTCACATGGGGGGTGATAAAAAACAGCAATAAAGATTCCAAAGTGTGGTCGAGACAATTAAGAGTTTATTGAAGGCAGGAAGCTGCCAAGGGAGGCTTCATGGCGGTGGTGGGCCTTCAGCTACACCCTGAAGGATGGGCAGCAATTCCTTATACTCTCCTAAAATGAAAGGCTGATAAATTGGGCCTTTTCAGTCTGCAAAGATGGAGGCCACAGGGATATGGTGGAGTTTCGTACCTCACAGAGTACAAGGAAAGTGAACAAGGACACATTCACCGAACTCAGGAAGGTAGAGTGGCCTTTGGCCGTACCAGCTCCACATCAGGTGTGCTGTCACTCAGTCCCTGCCCTCCCTGCCAGCCTCATTCTTCACCACCTGCCTTTTTAAGCCCCAGCATGCCCAACCTCTTGTAGTTCCCCCGTAAGCTGCACTATTCACACCTCCGTGCCTTGGCTCCCTCTGTTCCCTCTGCCGGGCACGCCCTTCCCCTATATCTTCAGCTAACGTGTTTCTCTTTGTCCTTCAAGACATGGCTCATAGGTCTTCTTTCTGAGAAGCTTCCCCCGAGCTCCCCAAATCCAAATCAGGGGCATTCCATAATTTCAGTCCCCTGTGCTAACACCGTCTCTACCAGGTAACATAGCTATTACCTCTTTCTGTGTCCTTTCTCTTCTAGAATGTGACCTCCTTGAGGACAGGAAGGATGCCTTGTTCATGGCTATAACTTCAGCTCTTCCACAGAGTCTGGCATACAATAGACGCTTAGCAAAGATTCATTGAACTGACTGAACTTGAGACCTGGGAGAGCACATTTAATGGCAAATAAGAGAAGTCGTAGTACTTTTCACAATCAATAACAGGCACAATTTTCCCATCAGTAAAATGAGTGAGATAGAAGAGATGATTTCTAAGATCATTCACTTTAAAATTTCATAATCTATGGTCTGTAGAACTTGTTATCCCAAAAGGTAGAACTGACTGAAAATAAGTTTAAGGAAAGTAATGATTCATGTTTTATATGGCTGTCTTTCCCACAGGCTGTGACCTCCTTGTGAGCAGAAAAGGGGTCTAATTTTTTCCTGTGTCCCCACCACTGAGCAGGGTACCTGGCCATGAATATGCTCACTAAAGGTTTATTAGATGGATGGATGGATGGAGTTTAGATACAATGACAGATAATTGTGAGTTTCCTAGAAACACCAGTGGCGTTTGAGGGATACCCTTAACCTTCTAAGGATAGTCTCACAAAGATCAACCAACCCTCCCCCAGATTCTGGATGGTTGGGTCAGAGATAGCTCTGGTCTGGATGGCACATTAGCCCATCCAGGTTCGGTCGTTATCATGTTCTCATCCAGGAGCTTTATTATTGGATTAATTAATGCTTTAATAGTAAAAACACTCCCTGTGTTTGCATAGCACTTTACAGTTTTCCAAGGGCTTTCGTGTTCAGTGCTTCATTTGCACCTCCTGGCAGTCCTGGTTCTATTGCTCCATCATTCCCACTCTCACCCCCATAAACTAAAGTTTAGGAAGTTTTAAGTGGCTCGCTCAAGGTCACCAGTTACTGATGACTTTGAATCTGGGTCTATGTGTGCTCTTTCCCATCCACTCTGCCTGGAACGCCTCTCCACCCCAGCCCTCACTCTGTGTCTTTGCTCCCCTGATTTTAATTTACATTATAAGCTCCTTGGTGACAGGAGCTTAAGGTGTGAATTGTAAAGAACACACACACGCACGCGCACACACACACATGCACATGCGCGCAAAACCCTGCACCTCACCCCACACCCAAATGTGTGTTGAATAAATAAGTGGGTGAGTGAGTTTACGTGTGAGTGAGAGTTTGGAGCTTGCCCCTTACTTGCACCACCGGCCATCAGGAATGCCAGTTGGTAAGCATAGATCTCCTGTCCACACTTTTTTTTTTCTGAGTCCCTGGATGTCCAGACCCTGAGGTGAGGCCTGACCCTCCCCAACCCAAGACCCAAAGAGGGAGCAGGCCTACAGCACATCCCCCTCCCAACGGCCTCACGCTAACAGCTCAGCCACCCACGGCTGCCGGGGATTCTTCAGCTCCACACCGTCTCCTCACATACACTGCTTTGCTGGAGAAAAACTGAAATTTGTATACCTTGTCTGGGTGTCCCTATAAAGGGGACAAACAGCTGAACCCCCCACACGCACATGGAGCATTTACCAAGGGCCTACTATGGGTATGTGTGGTTCTAGCAAGCTAGGGGGTAAGATTAGTATCCCCATTCTACAGATGAAGAAACTGAGTCAAGTTTCAGAGAAAGTCACTGGCTTGCTGTTGTTCACAGAAGAGGAAAGAGGCCAAGCCAGGAGCCAAATGGGTCTGTCCACTCTGCAGGTCACACTCTCTCCACTCAGCCACCACCACTTGGCTTCAATTCCTTCCAGAGAAAGTATCCCTCCTGGCCTCCACTCCTGAAATCCCCTCCGACAACAGGAATGGGGCAAGACTTCACAAGGGTGGCTCCATGGAGACCTATCTTGTCTAAAACGCATGCAAAGCCAGGCTGGTCCTACCCTGGAGAGAAGGCAGAGTGCAGCAGCCAGGCAGGGGCTCTGGGAACAGTGCCGGGCTGGCAATCCCACCCATCTGGTTTAGAGCTGCCGTTTTCCTGCCTGCGACCACTGACAAGCAAGTGGCACCATTCGGAGCTTGTGAGGCTGGACCCATTCACACCTCCTTCCCCAGTTGGTTTGTGACAACCGAGATCCATTTTTAAATGCTTCTCCTGACCCCTTCTCTGTGGCTTTGGTGCAGGAACTTGCTGTTCTGGACAGATGAGTCAGTCCGGATGGGAACGTTTATTTATTTGAGGGGGTCAAGGGTCAAATGAAAGGTGTGGACATTGTGTCTGGAAAGAAGCGTGTCTGGGAAGAAGGCATGGGAATGGGCACACGGTGCCAACATTCTGTCACCAGGATGCCTGCAGGGCTTACAGGGAGCTGGTGGAGGGACGCCACTGTGAAGCGGTTGCGCACGGAGGAGTGGCCAAGCGCGAGAACCAGCGCTGAGAGAGGGCCCGCGTAGACCCGGATTGGCCAGGGCCCAGCAGCCGAGCCAGAGGTCAGTATGCCTGGGGCTGAGCGGTGGAGAGAGCCCATGAGCGCCCGTCCTGGGTGGGTGGGTGGGTGTCCGCTCCCAGCCCCACGCTACGGTGCAGACGACGGCACCCTCCCCCCGGAAACTCAGCTTCACGAGGGCGGATTCCCGTCTATTTCGTTCACTGCTGTATCCCCAGTGACTACAACTGTGCCTGCCACAGAGCATGTTCTCAATCAAGATTTACTGAATAAATTAGCTTCCTAGCCCCAGTTGCAAAAGGCTCAGAGAAAAAAAAAGAAAAAACGTCTAACAGTTTCCTAAGCCCAAAACAGGCACCTGAACTGCTCAAGGGAAGGCCCTGCCCGAGGGCAGCGATGGCCCCTAGCATGGAAAGAGGCAGCAAGTGCTCCATGGCCCTGGATGGACCACCCTCCTACAGGAGGGACAGGGAGTGGCCAACAGGCCCTGGCCCGCAGTTCGGGCCGGAGCCCTCTGAGCCAGCCGCGGCACTGTCAGCCGCTACCGGGACTCCAGTCGACAGTGGCAGCTCAAGAGGGAAGGTCCCGGCTCCACGCCGGGCTCTGGCTCTGGGATCGCGGTCCCAGCTGGCTGTGCTCACCCGCGCCTCACCCACCTGGGGCAGAGCAACCTGTGGCAGGTTTGTGAGGAGTATGGCGGCCTCTGCTGGTGGCGCACGCACATAGCTTCGCACTCCGGGCACCTTGGAAAGACCCCGGACAGAACCTGAACCCGGATCTCAGCTTTTTGCCTCCGTCCATGGAGGCCCACAGACTGGATCCGGTGCCAGGATCAACTTTAGCGAATATTTTGCAAAGATAGCTCCGATTTGTCAGGCTTCCTTGGGTTTTTCCACCATTGGAGAAGAAACTACACTCGTTGTAAGTCCTAGGCAAGGACACCATAAAGCCTTTAAATGAGAAGGTGGGACAGGAACAGAGACGCCTCAGGGCCCACCCTTACCAGCAAGAAAAGACCTCCCGAGTTGGAAGGTGACTTGCCTTAACTCACTCGTGAGTTAAGGCCAGGCCAAAGCTGGGACCCAAACCAGGCCTCTTCGATGTGTCCCTTTCAACTGGCCCAGCCCCTCAGTTGTTATTGGACACCCACCAGCACGGCTCCACTCCAAGGCACTGCCGTCGAATGAGGAAAGAAGCCCCCTCTTCCCGAATCACACCCGCCGGGCAGTCAGGAGCCAAGGCCCTCTGTGCCCAACACTGGACATGCATAATGCAGAAGGGCAGGCCTCTTGCTTGCCTCCCTCCCCTCTTTTGCCTTCCTTCTCTCCCGGTAAAGGTGACAGCCGGAGTGTTGCTATGGACACTGCAGTTGGGCTCACCCTCCTCAGTAATAATCCGAAGATGCCTTCCCTGCTGGAGTCCAGGTCTCTCATTGCCAAGCCTCAGAGGCAGCCAGGATGCCTCACAGGAGGAACTGGGCAGCCGGAGAGCCCGGGGATTAGATGGGCCAAGGAGGGATGGATAGAGCGACAAGATGGAAATCACCCGAAATTAGAAGCAACAAGCTCGGCCTGTGGAGGTAGATTGACAAAACCAATGTTGATTTAACTAGAATTAGAAAAGCAATAGTATCTTAACAGGCTCCTCATCAAATTGGACACTTAATCACTGCGGCCAGTGTCTCTTGGGCAGGATGCTGTGAGGAAGCGGGGAGAGCAGAGGTCTCATGGCCATGCACGTGAGCAGTGTCTGCAAGAAAGATCTGGACGGCCCTTTTGCTCTTATTTAAGAACAGCCACAGGTCCAGAAGCATTTCTGAGCTGGACTTATGGCCACTCTGCCACCCTCTGGGCAGAAGCACCCCAGGTCCCCACTGCCACACAGGCTCCCTCGTTTGTCCCCACCAGGAAATCAGATCATTATTGCTACTGCTAGTATCCCTGCCATGAAAAGAGAGCGTGCTCCCCCCCCATTAGGTTTCCACCATATGACCAGAGAACTGTCACCTCTAAACCTGTCCCTACCATAAGACCAGAGCCTTTTCTCCACCATCGGACTCTCCACCATGAAATCAGAGCATTGTCACCTATTCATGTGACACCACGGCTACCCACCTACACTTCAGACTAGGTCACCAAGACAACGAGGCTCCACACAGCCATGGACATAGGTCCCATGTAGAGCATCCCAATCAAAGACCATACACCGCTGGGCAGGGCATGGTCAACTTCACCTCCCCACCTCCCCGCCGTGGCCACAAGGAACTGTTAAAGAGACGGCATGTAAGAAAGCACATAGGGCCCTACTAGTCACTGACACATATGTGGTGGCCATCTTGGCCTTCTGGAGAGCCTAATGCCTGACGACTCAGAGCATGGCCATGAAGAAGACAAGGTTAGCTTTGCTCTGCCCTGACCACCACCACAGAAACCCCCTCCCCACATGCATCCACCTGGAGGAAGTGCGAATGGACTAGGGAAACCCATCTCTACCCCCAAAGACCCTTGAAATAGCCATTAATAGATACACACTCACGTATATATGCACACCTACCCACATATGTGTGCATGAGTGTATCTGTGTGGGGACATACAGACATAGAGAGAGAGAGACTGGGAGAAGGACGGGGGGATCAAAGGCCTTTCTAAATCCCCCACTGTCTCTCTCTATGAGGCAGTTCTTGTCATCCCATTTGACAAAGAGAAACAGGGACCCAGCGAGGCCTAGGGACTTGCCCAAGATTAAATAACCGAGTTCCAGGCTCCAAGGCCCAGCACTCTCATCTTGGCTCTCTTCCCATCTCGTGTTTGAAAGTCACGCCTCAGGATGGGAATGGATGAAGCTACAGATCTCAGAAAGAATGTGTGCCAAATACAAGCCATTATTCTAAACCAGGGAGTTTTTCCTACAATTTAAGAAACGCGCCTCCTCTGATTGTTTCTGAAATTGTGTTCCCAGGGCCGATTTCATGGCAAATTGCTGCTCTGGCAATCCCCGTGGCCCACCACAGGAGCTCCTGGGAGACCTGGTGAGCGCTAATCCTCTTTCTTAGCACAATGCCTTTCTCCTCCTGCAAACCCAGTGATTAAGCCTCCTGGTGGCCCCAGGAACTGGCAAATGTGAGCCCCAGAGGGTAAGAAAGGCCAGTGGCTTCCTATTTATTTCTTGCCACTTCCACTAGAGAAACTTCTGAGCCAGCCAGGAGGGCGAGAGAAGAAAAAAAGAAGAGGATGGGAACCTTCCCTGGCAGCCCCAGCATCTTCCTGCACCCATTGCCCGCACTGAGCCTTGACTCTGAGCAGGGGACACTTCTGCATCTCCCAATAAAGTCCCAGAAAACTATCGGCTCCCCCACAACCAAGGAAGAAGTTTTAGGTTGTCCAGAGCTCTCAGACCCAGGGATCTCACTGATCAGACTTCTACTGTAGAGAGAAAGAACAAGATAGCAAGAGATCCTGAGACACTGGCACCCCAGGGCTGAGAGTGCAGGAAATTGATTTGTGTGCTATTGGTACCAAGGCAGGAATTTTCCAGAAGAATAGACAGAGGCAAGCAAACAGCCAGTATCTCCCACTTCAGGTTAGACAGGCTCCAACTGGGAAGAACTGGTCTCCCTGTGAAATAGTAGATGTGACGTGGTCAGCCGCACGGTGCTGGACACGTAGCAGGTACCCAGTGAATGTTCGTTTCCTTCTCCCCCTGCTTCTCATTCCTCTTGTATGACGTTGTTTCACTGACCCAAAAGGGGGCTTGGATCATGACGCCCTAAGTTCTAAATCCAATGAGTACAATAAATCTTAGTTTGTGCCATTGCTCCGGAGAGGGAGAATGGCAGAGGGGAGACACCCTTGTCCCCAAGGAACGTGTGGCATGTGGAAAGGAGCCCTATGCTCGCATGAGGTTGGCTGCGCCCTGGCTGGCCTGGGCAGGGCCCATGCGAGGAGAGGAGCCCAGCATCTCTGGTACTCACTTTCATGTGGAGGATCCCTGAGCCTTCTTGTCTTTGACCTCCTAAAAATCTCGGGGAGATTGAAGCCAAACTAGCCCAGGGGGTAGGCAGGGCCCACTTAAAGGCCAAGCTCAGTCACATGGCTTCCAGCTATTCCTGGCTGGGGAAGCCGTGTTCACCCCCTTGCTTCTGTCGCCCTGGCCTTGGGCATTTCGAAGTGGGTAAGCAGCTTTGCCAAATGATCCACCAGAAGAGAGAGGAAGGGAAACGTGCATCCATGTGGCATTTTGTCAGCTGCACCAGAAAAGTGATGGTGGGGGAGGCGATGGAGTCAGTGACTCAAAGCAGGTTCGGGGATTATCTGCTGTTTTCAATTATCCACATCCCTCATCACCATGGAGAACTGAAAATTGGGTGTATTTGCCTCCCCCTCAGCGCCGTTGCTGGCATTTGAGACATGATTTGTACTTGGAGCAACTGTGGGTAAAGGACTCAGAACGATCTCTGTGTAAAATTTCCCCAGCACCGAAATGTCATTAAATAGCTTTCTGCGCCTGACACCTCTTGGTCCCTTTAAAAATAGCTGGAAGATAAACATATCTAAGAAGACAGCTCACAATTATTGAGCATCTGTGTAGTACTCAATACTCATTTTGAGCCAAGGAAACTTCAACTCAGAGAGGTTAAGTGACTTGCCTGTGACTCGTCACAGTGTGAAACAATAAAGCTGGTGCCGCAACACGGGGCCATCTGATTCCAAGGCTCATCCCCCACCCCACCCCTTTCTCAGTGAGCTCAACCTCCCTTACGAAACATGGCGGGCCCATCTTGGACTCCCTGTCTGTATCTGCTAAGATGCTTTCTTTCAGTTGTCAGTAAAGAAAATCCAACTCAGGAGAGTTTAAAAACAAAGACATTTATTATCCCACACACTAAGAATTCAAAACATAGAACAGCTCCAGGGATCATTAATTTGGTGGCACCATGAACACACTGGTTCTTTCTGACTTTCTGTTCCACCATCCTCAGCATGTTGATGACAAGGTGGCCACAACACATTCAGGCATCCCATCAGCACCCTTCAAGGTCCAGAGACAATCGGCCAGGTACGGTAGCTCACGCCTGTAATCCTAGCACTCTGGGAGGCCAAGGTGGGAGGATCACTTGAGCTCAGGATTTGGAGACCAGCCTGGGCAAGAGTGAGACCCCGTCTCTACCAAAAATAGAAAAATTAGCTGGATGTCTTGGCATGCACCTGTAATCCCAGCTACATGAGAAGCTGAGGCAGAAGGATCTCTTGAGCCCAGGAGTTTGAGATTGCTGTGAGCTATAATGACGCCACTGTACTCTAGCCTGGGTAACAGAGTAAGACCCTGTTTCAAAAAAAAAAAAAAAAAAAAGCCCAGAGACAACAAAGGGAAACATGCCTGTTCTGGATTGGATCTCTTTTTAACAATGAGAAAAATTGTTCCAGAAGTCCCTAGATTTTCCTTTACATGTTACTGATCAAAAAATGGGTTACATGCTAGACTTAAACCGATCACTGGGACTGGGGTTGGGATTACCATGCTGTCCAGATTGGGGCCTGACTTCCTGTAAAGCAGATGTTCACCAAAAGGTACAGTAGGGGCTCAAGGAAGAAGCAGGGTGGGGGTACTGGCTCCTGGACAGGCAAGGTCTGAATGCACCTATTGTAAAGGTTCTTGCCCCCAGGGCAGCTCCCCAGTGTGCACCTGAGGACATGTGCCAGCTCCGTGTCCTTGCAGCTCAGATAAGAAGGGGTAAGGCAACAGCTCGCACCAAAATGGGAACCTGCTGGCCTCACTGTGAGCTTATCTAGAGGACACACAAGACCAACTTCATTAGAGAGATTCAGGAAAGAAATCTTATTAAAGATTTGTTCTATCACATACCAGGGAAAGCAAAGCCTTTCATGAAACTTAACAGGCAACGCAGATGATGCGAGCAACTACCCGGTGCCGAGGTCTTTAATTTCCTGTAGGAAACCTGATGATTATCTGTCTGGAAATGTTTCAGCTCAAGTAGGGATACGTGAAAGCTGGAATGAAAGAGTCCTTTATATTTTCACACTGTAAATCCAGACCCTTTAAAAAGAGAGCCTTGTCAAGCAAGGCCAATCAAATGCAGAGAGTCCCACAGACTCAGCCCTCTCCAAATGCCCTCAAAGGCAAGTTGGGGCTCCCAAGTGGAAGAGGCCAAGGGGGTGACCCCAAGGTTGGCAAAAGACATAGGAAAGAGAAAGAGAGAGAAAGGTAAGCAAGCAAGAAACAGAGAAACACTCCAAGGGACTAGAGAGAAGAAAAAAAACAGAAGAGAAGGGAAGAGACAGACGAACATGGCACAGGAGAAAGGAAAAACAGGAGAGAAAGATTGAGAAAAGCAGGGAAGAAAGAAAAGCAACAGAAATAGATAGGCGATGCCCAAAAATCACTTTTTCAAGATTTCTTATTAACACTAATATTTACCACTTGGAATCTCCAGGCCTAGGTCCCTTTCTGAAAGTCGTCCTTGCTTTCTGCATGAGGACAGAAATCCAGGAGTCACACATGTTTCTCCAGCCCAGCAGGATCCAGATGTTTCCAGTTCCTGGACCTGGTGGCACTGATGTGTCAAGCAGGTCACTATTCAAGGAGGCCTCAAACACACGATGCTTAGTTAAACATGGGGTAGAAAAACAGCCAGGACTCAAAGGAGTTATTCTAATTTTGTGAGTTCAGACCTTTGAACTCAACTCCTTATTCTGATTTCCTGGCTGGAACGAGGACAACAGACTCTAAGCATTTATTCCATTTTCCTCCAGAACACACGCAGGCATCTCTAAAAATAATTCCCAAAGTAGCATAGGCTCCATTTCCCTCTATTCGCTGCCTAGAGAACTCTTATTCATCCATCAAGGCCCTGTTCAAATTATCAGGAGTCCTTCCCTGACCCTCGCAGCCCCAAACAGGGTTAGCTGCTCCCTCTGCTGTATGCCCCTAACATTTTGCAGGGACCTCTGCGGAGACACTGCTTGCACTCATTGTAATTATGTGTCTATATTCTCCGGCATCTGGGACAAGGCCAGGAACAAAGTAAGAACTCCTTAAACATTTGGTGAATGAATGAATGAGTAAATAAATAAGTTTGTCTCTGTGACCAGGTTATGAACTGCTAAACTTGTATGGAAGTAAGTTGAATCACAGAACTTTGGAGCAAAAAGGCACGTTAGCGCCCACCAAGGCCAGCTCTCCAGTATCTGCAAGTGGTTCATTACAAACAGGAACAACAGAATCTAGTGATCACCAAGCTCTTCTTACATCCCTGGAAATACTTTTCTGACCTATGCCAATGTGTATACATAGCAGGGTTTTAATGTATTTACTTTTCTGAATTTTCACAGTAAATACTTGCTCATTATAAAAGGTTTGGAAAGAATAGACAACAACCTGGAAGCAGAAAGACCATGTATAATCCTTCTACCTAAAGTAGATATTGTTAAGATTTGCAGTATTTCAGTCTTTTGCTAGGCATTGCATTTTCCTTTACACAATTGAGACTCCAATGTGTATATATAGGTTTTAGAGCAGCTGTAATTAGTGTGTACCTGATATTTTATGTTCTTATTTCATGAAACGCAGTCTCACAGATACAGTAAATCCTATCTCATTAACACATCAACATAATCCCACATTCTTATTAGATGATGTCACGCTCTCCCATCCTATGCTTGTAGTCTGCTTAGCCATTCGCTCCTCTTGGGCAGTTGAGTGGTTGTCAGTTTCTGGCCAGTATAAGCGTCACTGCTCTGAGCCTCCCGCAAGTAGGTACGTGTGGTTAGAGATGAAACTCCAATGACAGCATCGTGCACGGAGTCTGGACGTGCTGCCGCTCAGCCGGCTTAGACGGAAGTGAGTGTAACATGCTCTGGATCTTGCTGGCTGACCCTAAAGATGGCCCTAGTGATGGTGACACCACGGTGTCAGGATGCACATGAAGGGTGTAAGCTCCAGGGGGCTGGGACCAGGCCTTCATATTCCTGGAGCCCAGCACAGGGCCTGGCGCGTGGCGGGTGTACGAACAGGTGCTGCGTGGTTGGCTGCAAGGGTGGACTGTGCTCAGAGGCCTCAACAGTGTGACTGGAGCCTCGGCCTCCTGCGTCTCATTTCCCCTGGCCACAAAACGGAACCCCGAGCCTCTGGGGAAATCTGGAAATATTTATTACCTGTTAGTGGTGGGAAAGTGTCCCAAGTCTTTGGGCTAAAAGTGCTGCCCTGAAGGCAGACCACGCCCCCAGCCGAACAGCAAATGTTCGTGAATGGTGACGCGATGCTACACACAACACTCCCCCGACTCCCAGTGTCCCTCTCTTCCTCTCACCCCCACACGTGCCCACTGTCTACCCACGTGTGCTTCTCTCTGCTCTCGCAGTCTATTTGGGCAGATAACCCCACAGGCACTTCGCCCTTGTCAACTGAGGGGCAGCGCTGTGTGCTGGACGTTCACCCAACAAAGCAGGCGGCAAGCCCAAGAGTGCCTTTCCGATCATTCACTCTGCAAACATGACTCGGGCCCCTGCTGTGCCCAAGCAGAGACTTAGAGATGAACAACATGTGTGTCCGTCCTTGAGGAGCTCACCCTTATGTCCCAAATAGACTTGATCTGCTTCCCCAAAGCCATCTCCTCGCCCAGTGTCCCCACCTCAGGCAGAGCCCTGGCATCCCCGGAAGATGGGAGCCATCCTCGGCACCTGCTTCTCCTGATCCTGAGGACCCAGCCTCCTTTTCTCTCCACCTCCCTAGTCTGAACTGCTACCCAAACACCTCCTAAATGGCCACTCTCACCCCCCCAATCCTCAAATCCATCCTCCACAGGCAGCAGAGAAAAAAATTGCACATTTTGAAAATGCAAATGTGATCATATTGTTTCTTTGCCTAAAGCCCCATAATGGCTTCCCAGAATTCTCAGGATAAAACCAAAGTCCTCTTTCATGTGGCTCCACGGCCCCACAGGGGCCGACCCCACTCTGGCCCCCTGTGTCATCCTCTCCACCTGCTTCTGCACACCAGCCACGCTGGCTCCCTGCAGCTCCTCAGAGAGCCACATCTCCCCCTACACTCAAGGCCCTCCCAAGTGACGTGCTTCTGCCTGGAATGCCACCAACACCCTCCCCCACCGTCTTCTTTTTTTTTTTAATTTCAGCAGATTATGGGGGTACAGATGTTTAGGTTATGTATGTTGCCCTTGTCCCCCACCCCAAGTCCGAGTTTCAAGTGTATCCATCCCCTGGATGGTACACATTGCACTCTTTGTGTATGCATATACCCGTCCCTTCCCCCCTCCCCCTCCCCCCTCCCCCTCCACCTCCCCCTCCCTCCTGTCCGACATCCAATAGATGCTATTCTTATATGTGCACTTATGTGTTGATCAGTTAATACCAATTTGATGGTGAGTACATGTGGTGCTTATTTTTCCATTCTTGGGATACTTCACTTAGTAGAATGCGTTCTAGCTCTGTCAAGGAGTATACAAGAGGTGCTATATCACCATTGTTTCTTAAAGCTGAATAGTGCTCCATGGTATACATATGCCACATTTTATTAATCCACTCATGTATTGATGGACACTTGGGTTGTTTCCACATCTTTGCAATTGTGAATTGTGCCCCACCATCTTCCTTATGTGACCACCAACTCCTCCTCATCCCTAGAGCCCAATGTAAGCGTCACTTCCTCAGGAAAGCCATCCCTGACTCCTCGGCTAAGTCAGGTACCCTGTCATGGACTCCATTCATATCCTGGACTTTTGTTTCCTAGGACTGTCCTGGTCATAATCAAATAGTGTGTTTTTCGTCACTAAAACCTGGCTGCAGAACCAGGAGCTGTGACACTTGGAGTGCTGGAGTGGAGGCAACAGGAAAGCTTCCTTGGAAAGCAGGTGGGGAGCCCCCCAGGGACAATAAAGTTCCCCGGGGATGGCAAAGTTTGAGCTGAGCCCTGGAGGATGAGGATTCATGAGCCAGGCATGGGAAGAAGTGAGGAGATGCACACTTAATACAGAGGAAAACTTTGGGGAAATTGGAACGTAAGGCTTGAGTTCACCTGTGTGTGAAAGTATGATAAGAGATATGGCTAAAGAATCAAAGAGGAGCCACACTGGAAGGTCTTACAATCAAGAAAGGCCATTTGGTAAGGGAATAGAGAGCAAAAAAAGATTCGAGCAGCAGAGTGACCTCGTTAAAAATATACTCCCCAAAATGTATTCCCCAAGATAAGGAGTGCAGGAGGAAGGAAAACACCAGGGCAAGATGATGATACAACACTTATTAGACAAGTTAAGATTTAGCTGTCTGTGGGACAAACCAAGTGCGCTTCTCAAATAGGCCTGGAGCCCCAGGAGAGAGGTTGGCAGGGGTGCAGTTCAGCTCAGAAAATATTAACCAGCAACTGGTGCTCAAAAATGTCAATATCACAGAGGAGTAAGAGAAAGAGACAGATGCACAGGGTGCTAAGGGGACCCAGAGAGAAGTACCTGGATCACCTGGAAGTTCTGTGAAGGTTCCTGGAGGAGACGATGCCTGATCTGAGCACTGGCGGATAATGGTGTGGTGTGGCATGGCAAGGGTGGGAAACGCAGAATATTTGGGCTTGACGCACCACGAAAGTGCAAGGTGGGGGCACTGGGAGAAAGGACTGGAGAGGTAGATAAAGGCCAGGTCATAGAAGCCGGCAGTGCCATGCTAGGAAGTTGGAATTCAATCAGAAGTTACTGTGTAACCATTGCAGGGTTTGATCAAAGCATTGACATGGTCAAGTGTCTGACCACACTGGGACTCAGAGTCAAACAAAGGGAAACAGACACGGTTACCTGCCCAGCAGCCTGTATCTTCTGTCTGCTGTCTCCCTTGTAACAGAACCCAAGATTTTTTCAGGTACTTCCTCCCCCCTGTAACCATGTGTCTCAGAGAAGAGGGCTGCATTTCCAGTCCCAGGGGCTGAATCGTAGTTTGTTTAAGACTACCGTGGTGGTGCCATTCCCCTTAACAGTGACTGGTTTAGGCATGGGCAAGCAATGGCCAAGGAAATGAGAAGGAAAGTCTGTAAGAGACTTCTGAGAAAGTTTTCCCCAATTTTAGACGTTATTTAATCTGTATGCAATGCATGAACCTTACGGCAGCTACATTGGGACCATGAGAAGAGTTCTCCTGAAGAGAATTCAATAAGCATGGTAGAGCAGAAGATGAAAGGAAACTAGGTGCTTGATAACATCACTGAGTTATTAAACCAACCAACTCTGGAGTTACCCTTCTTCCAGCCTTCTCATTATGTGACCTTCTTAATATATGACCCCTTAAGTTTAAGCCAACTTGGGTTGGGTTTTCTGTTACTTGCAGCCAAAATCATCATCATCAACACAGAGGGCAAGAATGGAAGCCATGATACTGGTCAAGAGAGCCAAAGACGAGACTCTCGTAGCATAGTACTTGTGGTAGAAGCCATCTGTGTGGATGAGATGTCCTGGGAGAAGGTGTGTGAAGTATGTAGAGTGAGTATTTGGAGAGGGCAGGATGAGATTCTACAGTAAACAACAATTGGAGGGCAGGCAAATGAGGAAAAACCCACTTAAGAGTCCTAGAAGGAATGGCTCAAAACAAGGAAGGACAAGAAAATAATAGAACACCAAGAGGCAGAGAGGAAAAAGAGTGATCACAGCATCCCAGGCAGCAGAGAGATCAGGAGAGATGAGGACTGTAAAATGCCCATGGCCACAAGGAGTTCACAAATGACATTAGTGAAAGCTGAGTCAGTAGAGTAGGTGGGAGGGAGAATGACAGAAACTTGATTGCAGCAGGATAGGAACAAATAGAAGTTAAGAAAGTAGAACTAATAGTGTATTCATGACTCTCTTCGTACAACTTGGTCACTAAAGAGGAGAGACTTACACATGAAGAAGTAAGAGTAAAATGCAAAGAGAATGGGTTATCTATTGCTGTACAACAAATTACCCCAAAATTTAGCAGTTTAAACAAAAACTATTTATTATCTCAAAGCTTTTTTGGGTCAGGAATTAGGATACAGCAGAGCTGGGTGGTTCTGACTCACAGTCTCTCTTGAGGTTGCAGTCAAAATGTCAGCTGGGTTCATTTTTTAAGTCTTTATTCTCTCTGTCCTTCAAGTTGGGTATTTCTATTTACACGTTCTTCTGCAATGTCTAATCTGCTATTAAAACCATCCAATAGGCCAGGCATGGTGGCTCACATCTATGAGCCTAGTACTTTGGGAGGCCTCTTGGCCTCTTAAGAGGCCAAGATGGGAGGATCACTTGAGGCCAGGAGTTTGAGGTTGCAGTGAGCTATGATGATGCCACTGCACTCCAGCCTGGGCAACAAAGTGAGACTCTGTCTCAAAAGAAAAAGAAGGGGAAGAATAAGAATATGGAGGTGGAAGAGGAGACGGAGGAGGAGAAGGAGAAGGAGAAGAAGGAGAATAAGAATAAGAAGAATTATCCAATATACCTTTCTCAGAACATCGGTGTGCTTCGAGTGGCCTAATATACACGGAATTGGAGTCCTGGGAAAAAGATAGTTGGGGTAGAGGATGAGAACAGAAAAAATATTTGAAAAAGTAATAGCCGAAATTATTCAAAATTTTATCAAACTATAAACTCATGGAACTGAGAATCTCAATAAACCCCAAGCACAAGAAACATGAAGAAAACTACCCCAAGACACATAATGATCAAATGGCTCAAAACCAGTGATAAAGAGGCCGAGCGTGGTGGCTCAGGCCTGTAATCTTAGCACTCAGGGAGGCCAAGGTGGGAAGATCCCTTAAGCTCAGGAGTTCGAGACCAGCCTGAGCAAGAGTAGGACTCTGTCTCTATCAAAAAGGAAAATATGAAATGAAAAAAAAAAACAGCAATAAAAAGACATCATAAAAGCAACCAGAGACTTCATGCATGGAGGAACAAAGATAAGCATAGCAGCAGATTTCCTATGATAAGTAATGCAAACCAGAGAACAGTGAAACAACATCTTTAAAATACTGAAAGGAAAAAAATTGTCAACTTTGAATTCTATGCCCAGAAAAATATCTTTAAAAACTGAAAGTAAAATAATGACTTTTTCGGACATACGAAAGCTGAAATAATGCATTACCGGGAGACTTGAACTACAATAAATATTAAAGGAAGTCCCTCAAGCACAAAGAAAATGATAACAGATAGATATATGAATCTACACAAATGAATGAAAATCAACAAAATCGGTAACTATGTAGATAAGCAAAAAAGAGATATAAAATGGAATTATTAAAAATATTTAATTAATTCAAAAGTATGCAGAAAAAACAGGGAAAAAGAAACAAAGAATAGAGGGTAGTTATGGACAAAAAAAATAGAGGAGATGAACAAAAAGTCAGCAAGGACACAGAAGCTTTAAACAACACAATCAACCAAGTTGACCCAACTGACACTTACAAAATCCTCCACCCAACAACAGTAATATACACATTATTTTCAAGTGCACATGGAACATTTACTAAGATAAGCCATATTCAGGGCCATAAAGCAAGTATCAAAGAATTTTAAAAGTTTCAAGTCATACAAAGGATGTTCTTTGATCAAAATGGAATTAAATTAGAAATCAACAACAGAAAGATCTCTCAAATCCTCAAACATTCAGGAACTAAATAACACGCTTCCAAATAACCTATAGGTCAAAGAAGAAATCAAAAGGGAAAATAGAAAGTATTTTGAATTGAATGAAAAATAAAACACAACAATTTTCTGAGGTGCCACAAAAGCAGTGCTTAGGAGAAATTTATGGTACCCAATGCCTAATTAGAAAAGAAGAAACATCTCAAACATATGACTTCAGCTTCTACCTTAAGAAATTAGGAAAAGGAGAGCAAATAAAACTTTAAGTAAACTAAAGAAAGGAAATAATGAAATCATAGTGGAAATCGATGAGATATAAAACAGAAAAATGGGGGGAAAAATCTATAATCCAAAAGCTATATCTTTGAGAAGATCAATAAAATTGATAAATTTCTAGCCAGTCTGATCAGGAAAAAGGAAAGAAGATAAAAATTCATCAATACCGGGAATGAGAGAGGTATCATCCCTACAGATTCATAGATATTAAAAGAATAATAAAGAAATAAATACTTATGGGAGGGCCAGGTGGCTCTGTCACATTCTTTAAAAAAAAAGAATAAAAAGAAGAAAGAAAGAAACCAACGCTATGCCAATAAGTTTGACAACTTAGATGAAATGGACAAACTCCTTGAAAGACACAAACTACCAAAATTTACACAAGAAGAAATAGACAATGTGAATAGTCCTATGTCTATTAAAGAAATTGAACTTGTAGTTTAAAATCTTCTCAAAAAGCCCCAGCCCCAGATGGCTTCTCTGGTTAGTTTTACCAAGCACTGAAGAAAGAAATAATAACAGTTCTATACAAACTCTTCCAGAAAATCAAAGAGGAGAAAATGTTCCAAAATGATTTTATGAGGCCAGCATCACCCTCAACTTGATAAAGGGCATCTATAAAAAAAATAATAATAGGCCGGGCGCGGTGGCTCACGCCTGTAATCCTAGCTCTCTGGGAGGCCGAGGCGGGCAGATTGTTTGAGCTCAGGAGTTCGAAATCAGCCTGAGCAAGAGCGAGACCCCGTCTCTACTAAAAATAGAAAGAAATTAATTTGACAACTAAAAATATATAGAAAAATTAGCCAGGTATGGTGGTGCATGCCTGTGGTCCCAGCTACTCGGGAGGCTGAGGCAGGAGGATCGCTTGAGCCCAGGAGTTTGAGGTTGTTGTGAGCTAGGCTGACGCCACGGCACTCACTCTAGCCCGGGCAAAAGTGTGAGACTCTGTCTCAAAAAAATAATAATAATAATAATAATAATAACGATACAGCTAAGAGCATTCTTAATGGTGAAATACTAAGTGCTTTCCCTAATACTGGGAACAAGGCATGGCCTCTCTCACCACCTATTTAACGTTATACTGGAGGTTCTAGCCAGTGCAAAAAGACAAGAAAAAGAAATAAAAGACATCCAAATTGAAAAAGAAGAAATAAAGTCTCTTGATTCAGAGATAACATGATCATCTATGTAGAAAATTTGATGAAACCTCAAAAAACAGCTACTAGAACTGATTTGTGAGCTCAGCAAGGTTGCTGGATATAAGATCAATATACAAAAATTGATTGTATTTCTATTTATTAGCAATGAACAATAAAAAATTGAAATAAACAATGCCATTTATAACAGCATCAAAAATATGAAATAGTTAGGAATAAGCATGATAAAAGACATGCAAGACCTGTACACTGTAAACTACAAAATATTGCTGTGAGAAATTAAAGATCTAAAATGGAGAAATATATACGATGTTCATGAGTTGGAGATTCAATATTGTTAAGTTGCCAGTTCTCCCCAGATTGATCTATACATTCAATTCCAATCAAAATCACAGCAAGTGGCTTCTCCTGTATGACTTTCACACTAGGGAGAGAAAAGATCTCAGGACCTCAGATTAGGCTTATAGTGGCCTCTCTTTCTTTGAGGAGTACAACAAGTCTTGGGGGAGAAAATCACAGCAATCTTTTTTGTGGAAATTTACAAGCTGATTCTAAATTTTATGTGGACGTGCAAAAGACCTAGAAGAGCCAAAATAACTTTGAAAAAGAATTGGAGGACTTATACAACCTGATTTCAAGATTTATTATCAAACTACAATAATTAAGACAGTGTGGTATTGGCATAAAAAAAAAAGTAGATCAGTGGAATGAATAGAGTTCAGAAATAGACCCATACATGTGTTGACAACTGATTTTCAACAAAGGGCAAAAGTAATTCAGTGGAGAAAGTACACTCTTTTCAACACATAATGCTAGAACAATAGGATAGTCATATGCAAAAAATTAACTTTGATCCATACCTCATATCATACTCAGAAATGAACTCAAAATGGATCAATGACCTAAATGTAAAACCTAAATCTATAAAACTTCTAGAACAGAACATAGGAGAAAACCTTTTTGACTTTGGCTTAGACAAAGATGCCTTAGATATGATACTAAAATCCCAATCCATAAAAAGAAAACATGATAAATTGGACTTCATCAAAATTAAGAAGAATTGAAGAGCCAAGCACAAAGCGCCCATGACTTTAGTGTACCAAGTGCCCTGGGAGTATGGTGGGCAATTGCTAGTTGCATACCCAGCAACAATTGCCCTCTTCTCCTCCACAAAAGAGGTCACTGTGGGAACCACCCACTTTTACTTCATAGCAGCCACATGTTTGGGTGAGACTGATCCCATCTCAGTTCCAAGGTGGGCCCTGCCTGGCATAATTTCACACACTGACTGATTCAGGAAGAGGAGATAATGCTGGCCTTTGTCAATCAGTACCTGGATTCTCTTGGCCAGTTCAGGCCAGTCTAACCACAGTAAGTCTTAGGGTTTTTACTCTATGGCTGGGGAAGAAGTCATTCTTTTTGCCTATAAATAAGCAAAGATAAATGTAGTCTCCATTGCTGGTAGCAGCCATCTTACCTCCGTGAGAGAAGCCAGCAGAGGACAAAGCCAACACCTTAGAGGAGGGAGGAATCTAAAGAACTGACAAGAAACAGAGCCAGAGTCCGACTCGAACCATGCCCGAAGCTAACAGTACTTCTGAAATTTTCAGGCATCTAATATAACACATTCTCTTTATTGTTTAAGCCCATTTGAATTGGCTATTCTCTATTCCTTACAACCAAAAGCTTCCTTATTGATACAGGAGCACAAAAGAGGATTGACTCATTTTGTCCGGTGACATTGGGGAAGTCTTCCCAAAAGGAAAAGTCACTTGAGCTTTGATATATAGGATGAGTAGGAGGTCACCAGGAAGTACAAGAGGTAAGAATGATCAGGGCTGAATCTGTCAGGCTCCTGGTAGGCCCTCCGTGACATTCAGGAGACTTTGAGGGCAGCCTGACTTCCCCCCAGCGTTATTGCTGAGATGCTCTCACTCTGGTCCTCCCTCCCCCACGTAGCCACATTCTCATCTCCATTCACCATGCAGCCGCTGACTGCTGGTGAGGAGAGATATTAAAGCTGACTCCTGCCCAGGAAATGGAAGGAACCCAGGAGAATTAGCTGGAGAAAACCTATTAAGCAACAAAGAACATACTCTGCTATCAAGTCATCTTTGGAATTTTAAATCATACAAGTTGCCTTCTGAGTGGCTTTTCCGGCCTGTAAGGGCTCTCCACTTCAGGAGGCCCAGCGGGGTTTGGAATTTTCCCGGCCTGGGCAACACCTCCTCCATCTCCCTGGGTGCCTTTCTCCAGCAGGTCATAAGACTTTTACAACCAAATCCGCATAGCCATGAAACTCCCAAATAAGCACAACGAATCCTCTTTCCTTTGGAAAAGCAATCCTTTCCCTCTTGGGCTGAGATAACATCCGGCCTTTGATGTGGCCCGTTAGCTTCACATTAATAAAAGTCCCTTCTCCTTGTACAGCTTTTCCTGTACATTCTCTCATAGGGGCTCACAGCAGCCCTGAGGATCAGGCGGGATGCCTGGCCCCAAGGAGCAGGTGAGGACCCGGCGGCTCCAGGAGATGAAATGGCTTGCTCGAGGTCACAGGGCTAACACCTTGAGGGGTCAAGATTCGAACACACACCTTTTGGGCCCATCTCTGGATCCCTGTGCCGCCTCTGTTCTTATACAAAAACTCTAAGAAAACTGTCTTTACTGTGCCCAGCCAGCCTATGTGTGAACAGCAGCAAACCTAATCAGAACAGCAAAGTAGTCTGCCCTTCTGGAAACCTAAGAATCCTCTGGTGGACTATGAGAGAGCTCAGCTACCAAAGGGAGGCCTTGGGCACATCATGCAATGTGTAAGCCTCAAGCCCCTGCACGTGAAATGGTGATCAGCTGCTGCATTGACCGTTGGGAGACTCAAACTGGTTCACTGTGTTCCTCTGGCAGGCTGGCATTCACCCTTCGTCCAGCCCGAGAGCTGGCTGGGGCAGTGCTGGAGCTGGCGTGGGAGCTACCAGTCCAGCCACCCTCACGCTCTGGGGTCAGGGGAAGGGCAATTTCCTACCTGCTTCGTGGGAACCAGAGCAGAACCTCCCTGGGGCTGAAACCTGTGCACCAGGCTCACAGTTTCCATCCTTCTCGCATGGCGACAGCAGCCACACTTCCTTTCCCACACTGGTATCCCTGCCTGAAACCACCTCCCCTGCCACCCGGCCTCACCCAGAACAATGGAACCAGGAGGCCTCCTAAAATTAGTCAGCTCTGCCTTCAGCACTGCCCGGGCAGGCCCAGCTAGGTCTCCTGCCACTGCCCGGGGTTGCGGTGGGGCTTCCTGACTTAGGGACAGGGAGCCTGCTAGGTTTTATTCCACTCTGCGTGCCCTCTCTCTTTGCCAACCCCCTCCTTCCATTTCTCGGGTTCAGATTCCCCCTAGTGCACTCCAATGAAGAAACGAATGAGCAAAGGTACGGGGGCGAGAAAGCTGGGTCTGGAAGAAAAACAGAAGGCTTCCCTGGGCCCGGCACAGTGGCTCACGCCTGTAATCCTAGCACTCTGGGAGGTCGAGGCAGGAGGATCCCTTGAGGTCAGGAGTTCGAGACCAGCCTGAGCAAAAGCAAGACCCCCCATCTCTAAAAAATAAATAAATAAATAAGATTTTAAAAAAAAAATAAAGTCTACAGCCATACTACCCTGAATGCGCCTGATCTCAGAAGCTAAGCAAGGTCGGGCCTGGTTAGTACTTGGATGGGAGAAAACTTCTCTCTGAGTAAGGAGCTGGGATATTCCTAAGACGATCTAAAAGGAGGCCCAGTAAGCCCACCCTGCTTCTCTGGAATGGACAAAATGAGGAGCTCATGCCTTCCTTCCTCTCACTCCTCAGACCTCCCACATTCTCCTCCCCCACACCCACCCCCACCCCATGCCAATGACCTTGCTCCATAATGCCTTGGGGAAAAATTCAATGCAATCTGGCAAGAACCCCCTCATTTCTCTACCACCCAAACCTACAGCCCACCCACATCAAGACCACTCTCTCTGTTCCCCTCCTGGGAGGAGGGATAGTGTCCCTGCACCCATTATGTGCTTGGACCCACCCCTCTCTCCTTCTCAACAACAGGCTCCTGCCCATGTCCCCTCTCCTACGTATTAATTTCTCCTTTTCTACTAATCCACCCATCAGTATGTAAACTCTAGTGCTCTAGTATCTCCCATCTTTAAAAAACGCCCCCTGAGTCTCGCATCCCCTTCCGGGTGCTCCCCCATTGCTTCCCCATCCACAGCAAAGCTTCTGCGGAAGAGTTGCCGCAGCCCGGTCTCCACCTCCCTTCTCTCATTCTCTCTGCGACACACTCCAGTGAGACTGCTCCCATGTTGCCAGATCCAATGGTGGCCTCTCATCGGGACTTCCTGCAGCTGACTAACTGCCTCCTTGAGTCACACTGTTCTCTCTCACTGTTCTCTCTCTGAGGCCACACTCTCCTCGCCACACTCACCTCGTCTGGATTTCCTCCAGCCTTCCTGCTCACTCCCTCCTTCGTAGGTTCTTTCTCTTTTTAAAGAGTCTCACTCTGTTCCCTGGGCTAGAGTGCTGTGGCATCAGCCTAGTTCACAGCAACCTCAAACTCCTGGGCTTAAGGGATCCTTCTGCCTCAGCCTCCCCACCACCGTGCCCGGCTAATTTTTTCTATGTATATATTTTTAGTTGTCCAGCTAATTTCTTTTCGTTTTTTCAGTAGAGACGGGGTCTCACTCTTGCTCAGGCTGGTCTCAAACTCCTGAGCTCAAACGATCCTCCCAGTGTGCTAGGATTACAGGCATGAGCCACCGCAGCCGGCCCCCTTTTCATCTCTTTCACTGCACTCTCCTTAGGCGATCACCTCCTGTCCCAAGGTTCTAAATACCGTCTATATCCCGATGGCTCCCAAACCTACATTTATAGCACTGAACTCCAGATTTCCCTGGAACTCTAGACTTACATATCCAACTGCCTACATGACATCTCCATGCAAATGTTTAATAAGCATCTCAAATTTCACCTTGGACAGAAGAGCACTCTGGATTTCCCACCCCTAGATCCATACCTCACTCGGTCTTCCCCATCTCAATAAATAACACCACCATTTACCTGGTTA
The DNA here is from genome assembly GCA_963575035.1 of Avahi laniger. Taxonomy (NCBI): domain Eukaryota; kingdom Metazoa; phylum Chordata; class Mammalia; order Primates; family Indriidae; genus Avahi; species Avahi laniger. Next base: position 62,113 of record CAUYSK010058526.1, read on the forward strand.
CTCCATCGAAATTCTGTTCGCTTCTCTTTATCTGCACTACCTTCAGCCTTGCCAAAGCCATCATGGTCCCTCCTACTGGGTCTCCTTGCTCCTACTCTTGCCTATATTGCTATTTACAGTCTATGTCCCATGGCCAGTGAGAGTGAACTTTTAAAAACATGGATCAGATCACATCCGTGATTCAAATTCTCCAATGGCTTCTCATCACACTTAAAAATTCAAACTCCTTGCCCTGGTTCAAAAAACTGTGCCCATCAAGCCCCTGACCAAGCCTCTACTCTCATCGCATCCGGTTCTGCCCAGCATCCTCTCCACTCTAGCCACTCTGGCTTCCAGCTCCTTCCCGTGCCAAGCTCCTTCCTACTTTCTGGCCTTTGCACATGCTGTTCCCTCTGCCTAGCATGCTATTCCCTGGATCTTTGTTTGCTCTTATCCTTCAATGCTAAATTTAAGTGTTTTTCTCCTCAGAAATTCTTTCTTGACCACCCAACCTCCCAGTAACCATCACGTCTCCCTATCTTAACTCTCGGGATAGCACTCACAACAGTCTGATAATGTTTTTGTTTTGTTTCTTCATTTGTTTGTGGTCTGTCTCCTACCATGGGAATTAAACTCCACAGCAGCAGAGACCTTATCATGTTTGTGCAATGCTGTGTCCTCAATGCTTAGGACAGTGCCTAATTTACATATTTGTCATATTTAATAACTATCTGTTGGTTGAATAAATAAAAGTGTCCAGGACAGGCCTATTTCACTTTTTCAAAAGGGGTTTTTGAGTTGACAAAGTCATAATTAGTACTAAGAATTAGACAGATTAACATGCAAAAGGAGAGACTGGGCATAGACGAACCTTTCAGGAGGATGAGACAATGTAACAAAGGCAGCAAGAAGAAATGCTGCAAGGTTGGGAAAGATGACAGAAGTCAGTAGCAGCCAGCACTGGAAAGGCTGGGGAAACCAGCATGCTCACGAACTGTTGGCGGCAAAACAAACTATATAATGCTTCTGGAGGAAAATTTAGTAGTATCTATTTAAAATATTCAATATTTACATTTTCTGACCCAACATTTCCACTTCTGGGAGTTTATCCTACAGAAAAACTCCCACAAGTGCAAGAGGAGACATGTATACAAAAACACTCGTTGCAGCATTGTTTATGATGGCAGAAACCTGGAAACAACCCAACTGTTCATAAACAGAGGACTGCTTACATAAACTGTTATATGGCCACACAGTAGACTACATATTGCTATTTAAAGACTGATAGAAATCTATATGAATTTTCATGGAAAGATATCTAATGTATTTTGAGAGGGGAGAAAACACAGGTTGCAGGATGAGCAGTATACATGGTTCTATCCTATTTTTTGTTTTAAAACAAATAACAATATTTTAGAATGTGTATAAAAATTTCAGAAGAGAATGCACTAAACTGTTGATGATAGTTATTTCTGGAGGATTCGGTATGGGGAGGGCTCTACTTTCTACATTTTGTATTTCTGCAATGCTTTAGGTTTGTATATCTATGCGTTACTTCTGTGATCAAAACAATAAAAATAAAAAGCAAACAAGATGTAATGAATAACATGAGGTTGAACTAGGACAGTGGCAGAGGGAGTGGAGAGAACAGGACAGATGTCAGAGCTATTGATCATAAGACAAAATTCACAGAACGTATACCATGAAATTTAAGCCTGGATCATTGGGAGGGATGACCTATACCCATTATGTTAGCACAAAATAAAATCACATTTCATTTAAATGCTGCAGTTATGATTGGTCATCTCCTACAGGTGACAGCCACCACTCTGGCCCTACCCTTTTCCGGCCACTCAGCCCCAGTGTGCCAAAATTCCTTTTCTTCAATTCCCACTGCAAAGCAGAGAATAGGCTGGCAGTACCACCCTTACACCTGGGCAAAGGGCCCTGCCCTAGGACCCGCGCACATGCATACATACAAACATCGTTAATGAACACAGGTGACCCAGCAACTCCACTCCTGGATATATTCCCAAAAGAACTAAAAACATATTCCCACACAAAAACCTGTACATAAATGTTCATAGCAGCTTTATTCATAAAAGCCACGGGCCACGCGTGGTGACTCACACCTATAATTCCAGCATTCCGAGAGTCTGAGGTGGGAGGATCGCTTGAGGCCAGAGTTCGAGACCAGCCTGAGCAAAATAGCAAGATCTTGTCTCTACAAAAAATAGAAAAATTAGCCAGGCATGGTGGTATGCACCTGTATTTCCAGCTATTCGGGAGGCTGAGGCAGGAGGATCGCTTGAGCCCAGGAGTCTGAGATTGCAGTGAGCTATGATGACACCACTGCACCCTAGTCCGAGCAACATATCGAAATCCCATCTTCAACAAAAAATAATAGTCAAAAAGTGGAAACAAACCTAATGTCCACTAGCTGATGAATGGATAAACAAAATGTGGTATATC